>OFHU01000325.1:0-61026 GCA_900245905.1 Lacerta viridis | reverse complement strand
ATACTTAACATTGCTGCTTCTACTTTCATAGAAACCATGGTTTGCCATTACATATGACATCAACAAGCTGGTTTGCGTGAGCCACTCGAACCGGAATTGAATTGCCACCCTTTCTCCAACCTTCCTCTACCCCACCTTTGACCTTGCAGTGGATCTGTGGGAAGGAAGTTTAATCCTCCGATTTATTGACGCAACGGACATAATAATGATGGCCGTATTAATTGCTGTTTCTCGGATGCTCCTTCTGAGTGTGCACTTATGCACCTGTCCAGCAGCTGACATGCTCGCCTGATAGTAGATGGCACAGGAGAGGGGGCAAGATCAGCAATGGCAGGGGACATGTGCAATGGCATTTGGAAAGATAGCTAGCTTCCTCTGCCTTTACTTGCAATAGTGAGCTAGATGCATCGGTGGTCTGACCCAGTATAAGACAATAGGTTTCCAATGGGCTGCTCCAGATTCATGGTTGTTTTCTGTGTGTGGTTGAATTCTGCAACGTGTTGCTCATGCAAGAAATGGTGGAGTTACACTGGATTATCCACAACCGTTCCACTTTATTTGTCGTTCTGCAATGCTTCTCCAGTTTTACAGCGTCATTGCCATCTGGAGAGGAACTATTGTGCACCAAAAGTGGGACAAATCCCGCTCCTCCAAACATTTGTTGCATGGAAAGTTACAGGATTTCAACAAGAAGTTCTGGGGTGTGTACCAGTTTGACACAAAGCTGTATGTCTCCCTCGGGAGCTTGTGGACTCTCCTTCCTTGGAGGTTTTGAAGCAGAGGTTGGATGGCCATCTGTCATGGATGCTTTAGCTGAGATTCATCCGCATTGCAGGGGGTTGGACTAGATGACCCTCGGGGTCTCTTCAGCACCAGGTAAAGGACTTTCTTTTCACCCAAACCTTTTAAATAGCTCACATAGCCCGATCCTCTCAGTTTGTAAATATGTGAGGCTTTGAGACTGCCGTGATTCCTGTTTACTTGTACTTAGGTTGGGTTTCGATTTTATGGCCCGTTCTGCATTTTAATTTGTTGTTTGTACCAATTTGTCATAAGCTGCTCAGAGGACTTTGTGTCACGAGCTGGCGCACAGACATAGTTAATAAATAAATAAAGCAATACAATATTGCTTAAGTATGCCACAGCATACATACATGGGATGCAAACTCGGAATGAGTTCCAATGAGCATATCGCTCTTCTGTGTGAGGTTTGTTTGTATTTTTTTTTTTAAAAGAATTTATTGATTTTACAACAAACAATGAATCACCAACATTGACCCAACACCAAACTGAATATAGACAAATACATATACACCAATAATTCTTCTTCTTATACATGTGTGAGGTTTGACTCACTGCAGCTCATCAGACTTCCTCACTCAGACTTCTCCAATTGCCTTAAAATGTTTTAATGGAGACTTAATGTTATCTTGTTTTGCTTTCTTCCAAGCTTGTAAAACCAAACGGCTCATGAAAATGTAAGATACTAAGAAATAATACCCAGCATTATCTCTCTTCCCCCCCCCCTTTCTACAGCTAACACCCCCATAGAAGTTATTTTCAGTATCTGCTCCAGTAAATAACTCTGCTTGATTTGATCAGGTATATTTACCCAGCAGTGGTGTTCCATGTACAGTAATGAACTGACAGGCATGGAGAGTCATACCTCGGGTTACGGCCGCTTCAGGTTGTGTGATTTTGGGTTGTGCACTGCGCTGAACCCGGAAGTAACGGAACTTCCGGGTTTTGGCACTCGCGCATGCGCAGAAGTGCCGAATTGCATCACACGCGTGCGCAGACGCAGCGGCGCGGGATGCGAACGCTGCGGGTTGCGAAAGCGCCTCCCGCACGAATTGCGTTCGTGACCCGAGCGTCTACTGCAGATAAAACATAGGTTGCCTCTGTTACCAGCCCATTAGGCATCATACAACATCAAGGGGATAAACCATCCCTTTGCTGTTGTGGTTTAAAATGTAACATGAATACTTAAAACTCTCCAGATAAGAACACAAGAGGATCTGCCTAATTTCAGCAGTGCAGACTGGTCTTTCTAGCCTAAGGATAGGAAACCTGTGGTTTTCCTGCATGTTGTTGGACTACATATCCCATCAGCTCCTGCCATCGCAACCAGTGATCAGGGATGCTGGGAACTGTAGTCCATCAGTGTCTGACTGGAGGGCCACAGGTTCCTTATCCCCCAGGTAGACAACACTCAGCTAGATCTGGCTTGGTGCAATCAAACCTTGGTTCCCGAACGGCTCCGTTTTCAAATGTTTTGGCTCCTGAACACCGAAAATGCACCACCGTAAACGCTCCAGTTTTCGAATGTTTTTTCGGAAGCCGAACATCCAACGTGGCTGTTGAATGTTTCGGAAGCCGAACGGGCTTCCGGAACGGATTACGTTCGACAACCGAGGTTTGACTTTATAAGGCAGGCGCCTGTGTTTGTTTGTTAAGAAGAAGAAGAAGAGTTTGGATTTGATATCCCGCTTTTCACTACCCGAAGGAGTCTCAAAGCGGCTAACATTCTCCTTTCCCTTCCTCCCCCACAACAAACACTCTGTGAGGTGAGTGGGGCTGAGAGACTTCAAAGAAGTGTGACTAGCCCAAGGTCACCAGCAGGAGGAGCGGAGACGCGAACCAGGTTCACCAGATTACGAGTCTACCACTCTTAACCACTACACCACACTTGCCTGCCCAAACAGCCTCTTCTGTACAGCTATCCAAGGTTGAGGAGCCTTGTTTTACAATGCATCACACACACACACACCTGCCATAAGCATGGGCTTTCTCTGTATGTGTTTTGTTTCCTGAGCAAGGTTTCTGCCATTGGTCACTCAGAGTGAATGGAGCCATTAGGTGTTTCCAACATGGCGGGTGCTTGGCGCATTAGACATGACAGAAAAGTTCCCAATAAAAAATAAAGTAAAAAAGAATGTCACACATGGTTTTTTTTGCCACTAATTTGACCTCGCTGTCAGGGCAGTGGGAGGTAGGCTATTTCAACACTGGGGCAGGGCTCCCACCCCCACCCCCAACTGGAACTTTCTGGAACTCAGTTCTGGCCCCTCTCAGGTGGGCGCCATTCTAAGAGAACAAGGGAGGCGTACAATGTGAGTTGCGGCACCTCTTTTCCTAGAAAAATAGCACAGCATTGGGGGATGCTTGTGGGCCAAGGTTAGGATTGCGTCTGTACCAGTATTTCCTGAATAAGAAATGTGCCACAGCAATGCTCTGGCCTGACTCTCCCTCGGGCTAACCCATTGTTGTTATTTATTGAATTTTGATAGCTGCTTCACCTTGCTCAGGACAAGCCAAAGCAACTTGAAAGAAAGAAAGAAAGAGGCCATTCTCCCCCCCCTCACATAGCTATATTAAAACCAATGTGGGGAAATTAATTCACGAAGACCATCTCACCCAGTTCTAAAGCACCACACACACAGGTAGTTAAAGGCCTAGTTTATAGAGGCAAGTTTTTGCATGGTGCCTGACCTACCAGGGAGTGGAAGAGCTTGAATGCCATCCTGTGATATAGATAGATAGATGGATGATAATGCAGTCATAGTGTGGGAGCACTCACAATGTGCCCTCTGTGTTGTGGCTGTGTACGCAGTTTCATTTATGTCCCAACTCCTTACAGCAGGAATAGAGAACCGTTTCATCCCAGCAGCCCAAATCTTTACTTACCCTGACCCCACAGGCCAGTTTTGACCTATAAATGTTGACCCACAAGGGATTCCTTTCCGGGAACAGTCTGGCAAAGCCGCACCAAGCACAATTGGAAGTCCCTGCTCAAAAACTGTGGCACCAGCTGACGTGAGGTGACTGATGGGTGAGTGTGGGGTTTTTTTTGGGGGGGGGAGAACTGCCTTTCGGTCCAAATTTTACCCCCTGGCAGAGCGCTCTGAAACCACTTACAACCATTCTTGAACTTTGGCGCCCTTCCTCTTGCAACAGAAACCGACCAACACACACGTCTAATGTTAAACTCTGGAGGTGATATTCCTCAGACAGCAGCCTCTCCATCATAGCCAGCTCTGCTCGGACGAGATCGGCCTTCTCAGCTCTGCTGTGGGGCTCTCAGCATGGTGACAAAGCTGTCGCTCGGGAAGCGTTGAAGCTCTCGTCAGTCACGATTCTGTGTCTGGTGTTGCAGCATGCTGCCGTGCTGGTGAGGCAGCTCCCGTCTGAGCTGTGTGCGCACTGCTGCGATTCAGTATTGCCATTTTCACTTCAGCTGCCAAGAAGCGAAGGGAGGTCAAGTCCAAGGGTAACAGAATTGAGTCCAAGGTTGGGCAAAGGGCAGAACTTCTTGTTCCAAATCGCATTAAGAAACTGCAACTAATCCAGAATGCGGCACTTAGACTGGTGACTGGAAGCGGCCGCTGAGACCATATAACACTGGTCCTGAAAGGATCTTCGCTGGCTCCCAGTACATTTCCGAGCACAATCCAGAGTGTTGGTGCTGACCTTTAAAGCCCTAAATGGCCTCGGCACTGTGAACCTGAAGGAGCTTCTCTACTGCTATCACTTAGCCCGGAATTGCAGTCCAGCTCCGAGGGCCTTCTGGCGGTTCCCTCACTGTGAGGTTACAGGGAACCAGGCAGAGGGCCTTCTTGGTAGTGGCGCCCTCCCTGTGGAATGCCCTCCCATCACATGTCAAACAGATAAAGAACTACACAGCTTCTAGAAGACATCTGAAGGCAGCGGCTGTATTGGGAAGTTTTCAACATTTGACCTTTCATTATGTTTTTTATATTCTGCTGGAAGCCGCCCAGAGTGACTGGGAAAACCTCATCCAGATGGGGTATAAATAATAAAATTATTATTATTTAATATTTATTATTATTATTATTTATTCTTATTAAGAGGGAAGGGGGGTTATAGGGTTGTTCTTGTTTTATTTTTATTATGTGTTTCGTTTTTTCATATTGTGATTTTATGTTGAGAACTGCCCTGGGACCTCCGGGTATAGGGCAGTGGGTACAAATTTTAATCATCATCATTATCATCATCATAAGTTGCCGCCAGCAATGGCTTCGTGTGTCACGTTCCTCCATTCCCTCCAGATGTTGGATCTCAGCTCCAATCATCTCTGATCATTAGTCATGCTGGCTGGGGCTGATGGGACGACGTCTGGAAGACGCCAGTGCTCTCCTCGGCCGAGCAGTTTAAAGACGCGGAGAGAGGAACAAGAGCTTGTTTCTCTCTCTTCGCTGGTATGAGGGACCAACCACGATGGCGGTTTCATTCAGCGGTATATTGCTGGTGAAACCACTGCGGCTCCAGAGTCCCTTTGCCTCCAGCACCCGGTTGTAGCTTGTTTCTTGATATATCAATATATCGCCCAGGCCTATCGGAGGATGGGACTTGTAGTCTAGTAAAATCTGGAGGCCACAATATTGGGAAAGAGCAGTGCAGGGATTGGGGGAGAGGGGATGGAGATGTCATGGGTAAATAAAATGAGATATTAAAATATTCAGGAAATATTTTAAAATTAGTTGTTGTTCAGTCGTGTCTGACTCTTCGTGACCCCATGGACCAGAGCACACCAGGCACCCCTATACTCCACTGCCTCCCACAGTTTGACCAAACTCATGCTAGTTGCTTGCCTATTTATCTACTTGCACTTTGAGGTGTTTTCAAACTGCTAGGAGCTGGGACCCACCAACGGGACCCTCACCCTGTTGCAGGGATTCAAACCGCTGACCTTCCGATCGGCAAGCCCTAGGCTCAGTGGTTTAGACCACAGAGCCACCCACGTCCCTTAAAAACTTTTGTTGTTCAGTCGTTCAGTCGTGTCCGACTCTTCATAACCCCATGGACCAGAGCACGACAGGCACCCCCTATCCTTCACTGCCTCTCGCAGTTTGGCCAAACTCATGTTAGTAGCTTCGAGAACACTGTCCAACCATCTCATCCTCTGTCGTCCCCTTCTCCTTGTGCCCTCCATCTTTCCCAACATCAGGGTCTTTTCTAGGGAGTCTTCTCTTCTCATGAGGTGGCCAAAGTACTGGAGCCTCAACTTCAGGATCTGTCCTTCCAGTGAGCACTCAGGGCTGATTTCTTCAAGGTTGAATGAGTTTGATCTTTTTGCAGTCCATGGGACTCTCAAGAGTTAAAATTAGTTAGCCTGTTAATTAATGTATTTGTTTCAACCAGAGATAACTGTCACAAAAGGATCATTGCAAATCGAGCAAGGGATTAAAAACATGCACAAATTAATCTTAATGTTAATAAAAACCCCAAAACAAAACACTTTCCTGACCACTTATACCAGGTGTGATATGGGAAGTGCTATTTTTCCTTTAAAAATCTGCTGAAGCCACTGCTATGGCATCGGTAACCGATTTTTTTCCACATCAGGCCAGATCCTTGGAAAGTCTGTAAACCCCAGTAGGCTATTACGAAACTCTCTCCCATGTGGTCCTTTAGCATAGCCAGCTGTTTTCATACTAATCAGCTTTAAGATGCTAAACAGTTGGGGTGAGATAATGTGGAATGGTGGGGAAGGGTCTGTTACGTTGGGCTTATAAATCCTATCATGGACCATCAGGGTAAATAAAACTGATACCCCATTGCTCTCTGGCGGAATATAACTGCTATCCAGAATTAGCTAGGGAGATAGATAGATAAATAGATAGATAGGTTTATGTGTGTATATATGGGAGCTATATCTATAGCGATATATCTATATCTGAATCTGGGCATTGTTGTCGTCGTCCTTAGTAGGTCCTTGGAAGCATTTCCCCCTCGCTAATCCTATTGATTTACTCTTCACTAAATATAATCTGCAGCGTTGTTTATTTGCTCAAAATAGAATTCTTCTGAACATCAGAGTCCCCCGAGGAGCGCAGGACGAAAGTGGGGAGGAGGGAGAGTCCATATTAATCATAAATAAAACATAAAACATAATGTTTAGCATTGTAATAGGGAAATCGCATAAATGTTTAAGGATGATGTTTGCAGGATCCTTGGCAATGGAATACTGGCTAGGGTTTGGTTTTTAATTTTTTTTTTTTTAAAAAAAGTTCAGTGTTACGTTACACAATGGGGTGTTCTCTCCTCTAACACCCCCTCCCCAAAATGCCAGAGCACCCTTGCTTCGGAGTAGCCTAGCGGGCCTTTTGTTCTCAGAACTTGCTTCATCGCAGGATCCCCCTATGGGCTTCTCCTTCCTTCTTGTGCTCTGAATGGTTCCTTCTCTTCTCCTCTTCTGCTTTGGTCAGGCCACACATGAAATACTGTGTCCAGTTCTGGGCGCCACAATTTAAGAAGGATATTGACAAACTGGAATGTGTGCAGACGAACGGTCGAGGGAGCTGGGTATGTTTAGCTTGGAAAAGAGGAGACTGCGAGGAGATACGATAGCCATCTTCAAATACCTTAAGAGCTGCCACAAGAAGGATGGAGCAAGCTTGTTTTCTCCTGCTCTGAAGGGGTAGGACTCGAACCAGTGGCTTCAAGTTACAAGAAAGGAGATTCCGACTGCGCATCAGGAAGAACTTTCTGACAGTAAGAGCTGTTTGGCAGTGGAACAGACCCCCACAAGAGGTGGTGGTATTCCGTGAAATGCTATTAACAGATCAACTGAAAAGAAAGCTAAACAGCGCAACCATGACAGAAGCCATGCGATAAGATTCACAGAAAACTACAGCACTCACAATCCACAAAGCGGTAGCAGCAACGTTAACAAACTAGCAACCCAGAGCAAACTAAGCACTGTTGAATCCACATGCTCTCTCTCTCTCTCATAGCTACAGACCCAGAAGTGGTACAAAAATGGGGCATCATGCATGGGGCTCATGCGCACTCCGCCAACATGCACAGGGGCCAGGAGTGCGACCCCTGCGCATATGGGGAGCTGCCCGTGCACGTAATGCCCCTGGCGGCACCTCCGTTCAGAAGACTCCTAGGGCTGGAAGGTGGGGCAAGGCAGGTGGGAAAAGCCATTGCCTGGTGGCCAGCGTTAAATCTCGCTCTCCTTGTGTTCCCAGCCACTCCAGTCCAGTGTCCTGTTTGCACAGTAGCCAACCAGATGCCTGTGAATCATAGAATCATAGAATCATAGAGTTGGAAGAGACCACAAGGGCCATCCAGTCCAACCCCCTGCCAAGCAGGAAACACCATCAAAGCATTCCTGACAGATGGCTGTCAAGCCTCCGCTTAAAGACCTCCAAAGAAGGAGACTCCACCACACTCCTTGGTAGCAAATTCCACTGCCGAACAGCTCTCACTGTCAGGAAGTTCTTCCTAATGTTTAGGTGGAATCTTCTTTCTTGTAGTTTGAATCCATTGCCTCGTGTCCGCAACAGTGCTGTCTCCACTTAAGAGATCCCAGGCAAGCAGTATAGTGGGAAATTCAGCTTCTGATGGGGGTGGGGGGCAGAAGATAGCCACCGTGGCTCCTAGCCACTCGCCCGCGAATTTGTCCCTTCTGCCACCGCATCTTACGGGAACTAATTCCATAGCACCATTATCTCTGGGATTTATTTACCGGTGGGCTGATTAATCAATTAAATAACCCTTGCACATTCTCGGGACACAGCGCCGGCGCTTTTTCAGATAGTCAAGGAGGCGGGAGAGGCAGTCGCTCGGCGGCGGCGGAGGGCATGCTTTGCATGCGAAATGTCCTAAAGTTCGTTCCCTGGCACCTCCCGTTTTAAAACATCTCGGGTGGCGAGTAATGTGAACGATTAATCTCTGCCCGAAACCCCGGAGAGAGGCTGTCAGACAGAGCAGACTGTACCGGGATAGCTGAGCAATTAGTCTGAGCCGGCATGAGACGGTTTCCTATGTATCGGGCATAATAATAGCCTCGGCGGAGCGCTGTTGCTAGGGCTGACCAGTGCTGCTTCCCTCCATCCTACTGGGAGAAGAGGAGGCACTGGTGGCAGATCAAATCTGCTCTTTTAGCCTAGGTTTTTAATTAACAGGGATCTCAGCTGGGGCCCCCCAGAAGAGTCAGGCAGAACAAATGAGAAAGGCGAGCGCTTCCTTTCCAAACCATGCAATTCCTTCACTCCCCCTCATAGGAGCATCGAAGAACTGTAGAGTTGGAAGGGATCCTGAGAGTCGTCTGTTCCACCCCCTGCATTGCAGGAATCTCGGCTACAGCTTCCATGACAGATAACCACCCAGTCCCTGCTTAAAAACCTCCCAAGGAAGGATGGAGAGAGTCCACCGCTTTCCGAGGGTGTCCGTTCCACTGTCAAACAGCTCAGAAAGTCCCCCCCCCCTGATATTTAGTCAGAATCTCCTTCCTTGTAACTTGAATCCATTGGTTCTGAGCTGCCCTCCAGAGCAGAAGTGAACAAGCTTGCTCTGTTTTCCATGCAGCAGTCCTTCAGGTATTTGAAGATGGCTATCGTATCACTTTTCAGTTTTTTCTTCTAGAAAAAGAGGGTGCTGGAGCTTTTGAAAGGGGAGATCTGAACATGATCCAGCTTTTCAATATCCTCCTTCAACTTTGCAGCCCAGACACAGTACTCCTGGTGAAGTCTGATTGGAAGTGGTTTGCTTGCAAAGGAACAAAGAGAAGCTCGATTTTAAGCTCCCCTTTCTTTCTTTTGTAGCCAAAGGACGTCAGATGCATGCAAGGAGCTCAAGGGGTGTGTGCATGGTTCTCCCCCCTCCCCATTTAATCCCTAAAGCAAACAACAACCTTGTGAAGGTAGGGTTAGGCTGGCCTACGGGGGGGGGGGATTCGAACCCTGGTCTCCCGACCCCTAGCCCAACACTCTAACCACTACGTCACACTGGCTCTCATGTATATCCAGATATGCCTGCTGCTGTTCCTTCTGTAATGCGTGTCTGTCTGTCTGTCTGTCTCTTTTCAAGCACAGTTTCCCCCTTAAAAAAACCCAAAACCAAAACAAGCTCTTTTGTGCTTTATTTGGCTCGATGGCACTGGCAAGCAGAGCAGGCTTCGCTGTGCCCTGTATATCATTTTGCACAGTTTTGGCAGCCGCCATCCTCCCTGACCTGCCACACGCGGCGATTAATCTGCATCTGACCTTTCTTTTAATCTGCAAATTGGGAATCTGTTCCACGCAGCCCTTCATTATGAAACAAAATAATAAAAAATAATAAGATGAGAGCCGCACCCCCCACCCCCCCCACCCCCGTCTCCAGAATAATCTCACTAGCTTGCTGGGAAGGGAGGTGAAAGCGTGAATCTGGGCTGGCACTCGGAGAGGAGAGTAGCCGAGGAGAAAGGGTGGCTGTTCTCAATTCTACGTACGAACCCCTTTTATCTGTCTGCTTGTTTATAAAATTCCTAGCACCCATCTTCCTTCCAAAGGAGCCCAAGGCAACCAACAACCAAGGAGGGAAGGGACGTAGGTTAGGGTTGCCAGAATTCAAAAACTGAAAATCCAGACAAAAAAGTTTAAGTTCTAAAGCTATTATTATTATTATTATTATTATTATTATTATTTTAGAGAGCCAGTGTGGTGTAGTGGTTAAGAGCGGTAGACTCATAATCTGGTGAACCGGGTTCGTGTCTCCGCTCCTCCACATGCAGCTGCTGGGTGACCTTGGGCTAGTCACACTTCTCTGAAGTCTCTCAGCCCCACTCACCTCACAGAGTGTTTGTTGTGGGGGAGGAAGGGAAAGGAGAATGTTAGCCGCTTTGAGACTCCTTCGGGTAGTGATAAAGCGGGATATCAAATCCAAACTCCTCCTCCTCCTCCTCCTCCTCCTCCTCCTCCTCCTCTTCTTCTTCTTCTTCTTCTTCTTCTTCTGGAAATTCACCAAAAAACCGACACTTCCGACATGGGCTGCCATATTCCTGGGTTCCCCCTGAACATTGTAACCGCTTTTTTGGAAATTCCACCCGATGGATTAATCCCGGACGTATGGTGGCCCTATCATAGGTAGCTCAGTGTTAGGGCATCTGCTTTGCATTCAGAAGGCCCCCAATTCTTGCATTGCAGACAGTTGGACTAGTTGACCTTTGGGGATCCCCTCCAGCTCTACAGTTCTATGATTCTAACCCCTGGCATTTCGAGATAGGGCTAGGAAAGACTCCCTTTTCTGAAACGCTGGAGAGCCCCTGACTACATATAAATGATCGTTCCCTCTATTTGTATATTCCTGGTTAAACGATACAATCAAAAATAAATTTAAGGGCATATTTAGAACATTAAAAAAAAACAATTAAAACATAAGAATGTCTCAAAATGTGACAGATCAATCCAGAAACCCCCAAATTCTGATGTGCGGGTTTGCAGAAACTTGCAGCAGATCAGAGCTGCGGAAAGTGTTGATTGGCTAGCACCAATCATGTACTGCGAAAATTTGGTATGCTCGTCATCTTGGGGCAGGGAGAGTGATCCTGATCTCTTAGGTACAAAGTGGAATGGATTCCCTTGCAAAGTGATCGACTCTCCTTCCTTGGAGCTTTTAAAGCAGAGATTAGATGGCCATCTGTCATGGCTGCTTTAGCTGGGATTCCAGCGTTGCAGGGGGTTGTACCTTCTCCTGGAGTGAATTGCCTTTTTAAATTCATTTATTTAAACCTTCCCCCCCTGTAAAATCCCCCTCTTAAAAAAAAAAAGTATCCGAAAGAGGCTTTCAGATGCCAGCAATATGACAGTCTCTGCCCCCCCAGGCGTGCAGTTCAAAAAGACATGGCACAAAAGGAAGAAAGGTTTGGAGGGGAGGAGTGGGGAAACAAACTCACACACTGCTCCTTAATTAAACAGTCCTTGTAATGGCCAGCTGGAATGGAAAGATTTTGAGGGGAGGAAGAGCCAGAAACCACTACTCTCCCAGCATATTCTGCATTGATGTGAGGCACTGCAATCTTACTACTACTACTACTGTTTATTTATACCCCACCCATCCGGCTGGGTTTCCCCAGCCACTCTGGCCGGCCCCCAACAGAATATTAAAAACACGATAAAACACCAAACAATAAAAACCTCCCTAAAAAGGTAAAGGTAAAGGACCCCCTGACCGTTAAGTCCAGTCGCGAATGACTCTGGGGTTGCAGCTCTCATCTCGCTTTACTGGCCGAGGGAGCTGGCGTTTGTCCGCAGACAGTTTTTCCGGGTCATGTGGCCAGCATGACTAAGCCGCTTCTGGCGAAACCAGAGCAGCGCACAGAAACGCCGTTTACCTTCCCGCCTGGAGCGGTACCTATTTATCTACTTGCACTTTGACGTGCTTTCAAACTGCTAGGAGCTGGGACCCAGCAACGGGACCTCACCCTGTGGCAGGGATTTGAACCGCCGACCTTCCGATCGGCAAGCCCTAGGCTCAGTGGTTTAGACCACAGAGCCACCTGCGTCCCTTAAAAACTTCCCTTGTTGTTGTTTAGTCGTGTCCGACTCTTCCTGACCCCATGGACCACAGCACGCCAGGCACTCCTGTCTTCCACTGCCTCCCTGCAGTTTGGTCAAACTCATGTTAGTAGCTTCGAGAACACTGTCCAACCATCTCATCCTCTGTCGTCCCCTTCTCCTTGTGCCCTCCATCTTTCCCAACATCAGGGTCTTTTCCAGGGAGTCTTCTCTTCTCATGAGGTGGCCAAAGTACTGGAGCCTCAACTTCAGGATCTGTCCTTCCAGTGAGCACTCAGGGCTGATTTCTTTAAGGATGGATAAGTTTGATCTTTTTGCAGTCCATGGGACTCTCAAGAGTCTCCTCCAGCACCATAATTCAAAAGCATCAATTCTTCGGCGATCAGCCTTCTTTATGGTCCAGCTCTCACTTCCGTACATTACTACTGGGAAAACCATAGCTTTAACTATACGGACCTTTGTCGGCGAGGTGATGTCTCTGCTTTTTAAGATGCTGTCTAGGTTTGCCATAGCTTTTCCCTAAGCGGGGCTAATGCCAATGCCAACCTGCTCTGTGCTTAGACTGCGTTTGCTAAGCCGCTTCCAAACTGTGGATGTAAAAGTCTGGTTAGGTTGGGAAGCCGGTCAGCCATCCCAAAGGGTAGTGTCGCTGCTGACACATCCCTTAACTGCCCTAAGGTGAGAGTGGGGGAAATTCGAACTCTCTCCAGGGAAAAGAGGTACTGCAGGGAACGGACGTGCAGTCTTCTGGCTCGCTCCTGCGCTCTGAACCGCGCTTAAAGGAGGCTCATTAGGTCTGCCACAGCCTATATACTCCAGAGACAGATTTGCCAGAGTGGCGTCGGTAGAAACCTGCGTTTCTCAAAGCATATTCTCCAGTCTGAACACAAGAGATACCAGAGGAAGCAAAAAGGGAAAAACAAAAGCCTCGACAAGCTTCTGGCGCATGAGTGGATGTTCTGCAGGAACGGAGAAAATTAAGTTTATTGGGCTGTTGGGAGGGCGGGGGGGGGAATGTGCACATTCTGTTGCCAGGAGAGCACTTTTCTGTAGGTGAAGGGTTCAGTGAAGTGTGGGCTCCATTTACCCGTCAGAAGAGATCAGCTTGACAGAGCGATCTGCTCAAGGAAGGTTGGAGGGACAACACAGTCTTGCCAGCCAGTTGCCGTTATAGCTTTGCAATATTTATGCCCCTATTCCCGTAAGAGGCAAGGTTTCTTATTGTTTTCTTCTTATTTTTCGTTTGTCAGTGGGAATAAATATAACTCCTCTTTTATATTGGCTCTCAATCTGCTCCCTTTTATAGTTGGGAGATTTCCTTATTGTTGCCCGAATAAAAACAGCTGACACCTCGGTGCCAAGTTATATCCCCTTTTTAAATGCACCAGGACAAAATAGCCACCCTTGGGGAATTGCACAAGGGCGGCAGGAGAGGTTGTGTTGGAATCTCTGCGCAGCCCTGAATCACGCTCTTCCTGCTGTCGAAGTGGGTGGCTTCGTCAAACAAGCTCACTTTTTAAACAGCAGGAATCTAGGCCTCAGGAATGAGGATAATCTGGGGGGAAAACAACAACTCCCAGCAGCTAACCAGTTTCTGATAAGGATTTAGGGCCAAATATGTACTTTTTTTTTTTTGCGGAGTGCAAAAATCTCCAACCTCCATTTTGATGCCCCAAACCTGCTCCTGTCAATGCAAGCTCAGGAAGGGGTGGTGGTTGAAGCTGCCTAAAGCAGTGAGGAATCATAGAATTGTAGAGTTGGAAGGGACCCCCGAGGGTCATCCAGTCCAACCCCATGCGAGGCAGGAATCTCAACTAAAACACCCATGACAGATGGAAGAAGAAGACGAATGGAATGTAGAAAGTCCAGAGGTAGAGAAAGGAGATTATTCTGCACCTTCGAATATGTCGGCAATAGAATTTTAGGATCACAGACCAATTTTAGTCTTTTTAGGGTTTTATTAGGGATGAATGGATCTCTCAGATTTGGTTTTTCTCCGTTTGTTGCTTTTCCAACCTTAGATTCAGTTCTCCAGCAATTCTCCACAGCAATTTGCCTCAAGGAAAAATCCTCATGAAAATTTAGTGTGACAACCCCCCCCCCCCGATAAATACACTTTTGTATACAACTTTGACATTTTTTCCAAGCGATTTCGCTGTATATGATGCAGTTTTGGGGGTTGATTTCACCAATACATGCCCATTTTAATACAGACTTTCTGCACACTCTTTGATTTGAGAACTGCATTGCAAACATTCAGAGAGATGGGAATTCTCAAGGATAAATCTGTGTTGGTTTGTGTATTGGTTAAAAAAATGCAGTTTAGGAAGTTCCTTATTAAAATGCAAGCAAAATGGAATTTCTTCTCCAATAATATATTTTGCCTGTAATCAGAACCCGTTTATACTGTTGCAGGTGTACCACCAATGATTAAATCCCTCCTCTTCCTGTTCACATTTCCAACACTCATCACCAATCTTTCAATATATATTGGATATTTGATTTAGGGATTAATATTAAAACGATTTACCCTCACCACTGAGAAATGTATTTTTTTGTTAATCTATGTATCTGTCTCTCTGGGTGTGTGTACATGTTATAGGTTACTCTTGTGGAAATTTGTAGGGGAGAATCTGTGGGTTAGGGGAAATCTGCCATTTCTCCTTTTCTAGTGCTCTCTCCAGCCACCTTTTCGTTAACATCAAAAGGGACAAATAAGTTGGGAGTAGGAACCAATGTTTCTTACGGGTTTGGGATAAGAAACCAGTAATTGCAAAAGTTGAAGGAATTCCTCTTTTATATGCCAGCAGCAGGTAGATTGGTCTACTGGAAAACCAGCAAATTAGCGAAAGAAAGGTCAATAAAATGATGAGACGGTCTCCCTGTTTAAGAAAATGTTTTAAAGAAAGGTGTGAAAAAGTAATTTATTTGAAGAGAGGTGGGAATAGTTTAGCTGTTGCTGAGATTCCAGTTGTGGTGGTTTTAAGCAAAGGCATATTTTCTTTTCTTTAATATTGTTGGCATCTGCCTGTCTCGAGGCACAATGGAGTGCATTTTTCTGCATGTTCTAGGCAGGGCTGTCTTAAGCATATGTGGCGATGGGGTGCAAAGATCCGCCTGGCGCCCCCCCTCTTTTGCTCAGTCCCAGGCACACAGGAGGGCGGCGCCGACTGGCTGCCCTAGCGTCTCCCTGGCTTGGTTGCCCCCGAACTCGCGGCACAGAGCCTCCCGCAGCAGAAGAGCCCACCGCAGTGCTCCGGCTGATGGGCGAGCTCTTCCCCAGACTCAACTCTCAGGCTCTGGACTCTCGGCCTGGCCCCCCTGAGAGCCCGGCGCCCCGCACCTGTAGCTCCTATGGGTCAGATGGCCCTGGTTCTAGGAGACTGGGGGAGGGAGCTGATTGCAGCAGGAAGGGAAACGCTCTGGCTTCTTCCGCATCCTGCCTCTTTGCCTCCTGGGGCCACCCTCTCCAGCTCCCGCTTTTGCTTCTGAGTCTGGACTGCTCTCTGCCACAGCCTCTTCCTGCTCACTAAACCCTGCCGCCTCTTCTTCTGCTTCTGACACCCCCTCTTCCCAGTCTTCTCCCTCCGACCACTCGTCGTCATCCCACCACCACTCCCTGGGCTCTGAGCCGTCTTTCCTTGGGGGTTCCCCGGCTGTTGCCTCCCACCACTTGTCTGCATCCATGTCCATGACAGAAGCCTGCAATGGATCGATTATTCCGTCTTGTCCTGGAGATGCCAGGAATTGAACCTGAGGCCTTCTGCATTCAAAGCAGATGCTCTATTCCTGGGATGTAGCCACTTCATATCAATTGACAGGAACAAAGCACAGGAGTCTCCAGCCCTTGGGTGGATGTATTTACCTGTAGACTCTTCCTCCCTCTCTGGAGCTTCCTCTTGTTATACAGTGGTACCTCGGGTTACGTACCCAATTCGTTCCGGGTTGCTGTACATAACCCGAAACGTACGTAACTTGAAAAATGTGCTTTGCACATTTAATTTGTTAATTAGATTTATCCACTGCTTTATCTTGCCCAGGGCAGCACAGAGAGACTGAAGGGTCTGTACAACAGGAGAGACAGCTCCAAAAGCGAAACAGTCTCCAAAAACAGACTGTTTTTCCTAGAGCAGCCTGCAGTAGTACAGTACTTACCCTCTCATTTCCTTTACCTCCTGCTCAGATCAAGGGAAGTAATAGTACTGCTCTGTTCTGCCTTGGTCAGACCACACCTGGAATACTGAGTCCAGTTTTGGGTGCCTACAATTTAAGAAGGATGTTTACAAGCTGCAAAGTGTGCAGAGGAGGGCAACCAAGATGATCAAGTGTCTGGAAACCAAGCCTAATGAGGAATGGTTGAAGGAACTGGGTAATATGTTTAGCTTTGAAAAGAGGTGACTGAGAGGAGATACGACAGCCATCTTCAAATATCTTAAGGGCTGTCACACGGAAGAGGGAGCAAGCATGTTTTCTCCTGCTCTGGAAGGTAGGACTTGAACCCATGGCTTCAAGTTGCAAGAAAGGAGATTCCAGGAACTTTCTGACTGTAAGAGCTGTTGAGCAGCGGAACGGACTCCCTTAGGAGGTGGTGGAGACTCCTTCCTTGGAGGTTTTTAAACAGAGGTTGGATGGACATGTGACAAGGATGCTTCAGCTGAGATTCCTGCATTGGAGGGGGTTGGACTAGATGACCCTTGGGGTCCCTTCCAGCTCTACGATTCTATGATTCCTGAGACGTGAATGCATATTTCTCTGGTTTGTGCTCATCTGTGGATTCTGCATGGCAGGTGATGTATAAATAGCTCCAAAGGGGCTGGAAACTCATGTGTTCTTTTCAGAGCATAAAACTGAGTCACTTGAAATCCACCTACCATAGGATACTTAAAAGAGCCTCTTAATTACCACGAGCCCAAAATTCATCGCTAAGGGGGAGGCAGGGCTTTCAGGCGTTGAGCTCCTGGGTGCTGGTTTCAAATGGCGGAACGGCAAGCGCGTAGCCGACAGAGAGGCTTTTTCCTTCTCCTCCTGGGGCAGGGAGAGGAGGGGATCCTCGATGGAGTAGATCAATTCCTGCAACATATTCACACTCAGCACGTACCGACTTTGCTTGCCTTCGCAGAAGAACGGAGGGCATAAAATAGTAATTAGGGTTGCGTGCGTTTACGTGGCACAACTCTCAATTGCTCAGAGAGTGGTCCATGTATGAAGCTGAGAGAAGGTGTGTGTGTGTCCCCCCTCCCCCGAGGCTGCTTAATGTGTTTCTGTGCAAGGTGGGACTTTGGGGGGGGGTCGCGCTCCCAGGATTTCCTCTTTATTGTGCGTTTGTGTTGGTTTGTGCTAATGATTTACACCACCACATTTTCAGTAGAACTCAAATGGGACATTGTTTATAGAGTACTTTATACCCAGTTTGCACTAGAAACTGGGTTTTTAGTGTTGCAGCTCCAGCCCCCTGGAATGCATTGCCAGCCGAAATCAGGCGGGTGCCCCCAGGCTCCCTACTGAAGAAGTTTTCCCCTGAAGTGTCACTCTGCCATTTATGAAATAGAGGACAAGGTGCTTGGACAGTGTTCTCGAAGCTACCAACATGAGTCTGACTAAACTGCGGGAGGCAGTGGAAGACAGGAGTGCCTGGCGTGCTCTGGTCCATGGGGTCAGAAAGAGTCGGACACGACTAAACAACTAAAAAACAACAACGGTTGTAGAGCTGGAAGGGAACCAAGGGTTCAAGTCCAATGCAGGAATCGCAGTTAAGGAGTGGCTGGGGAAGCCCAGCCAGATGGGCGGGGTATAAATTATTATTATTATTATTATTATTATTTATTATCCAAACTCCTGTTTACAAATCTCCAATGAAGGAGAGTCCACTACTTTCTTGTTTGTGTTTAGAGTTATATTTTATCTTATACTTTGATTGTCTCCAGCTGTGAAGTGGCTTATAAATAGGATAAATAATCTACTGTATATTTTGGGAAGTTTGATGGTTTGCCTGTCCCCTCCGCATTTAGTCACTGCTTAATTTGCATGATGGTTCCCGAGACGGAGTAGCAGCTTTTTGTGTGTGTCCAAGTTTGAATACAATTGGCTGCCCTTTCAAATCAAGGCAGAGGGATGAACTTTTCAAAAGTGCCCTGATTTTTTAACCAAATTTAAGAGACCGTAGGCATAGTCTGCTTGACGACTCCTGAGATGAAGGATCAGGTTTTCATCTATGTTCAGATACTATTGGATGCTATTTTGAACCCAGGAGGTGGGCTGAACCTTTTCAAAACAGCAGTGGTTTTCACCACTGGTTCCAAAGCTGCTCCGGTTTTTCAGGTTTCTTAGAATTCCCAAGCATTTCCAGGCACTTTCCACTGGTCAATAAATAAATGCATGTTTATGGTGCGTCAGGGTACAGTCTTGGATTCCCCACTTCTGGTTTAAAATGCGTGCAAACGGGGGATATACAAAGCATCGTTCAAGGAGAAATAACTATGATGTACAGTGGTACCTCAGGTTACAAACACTTCGGGTTACAGACTCCGCTAACCCGGAAGTAGTACCTCAGGTTAAGAACTTTACCTCAGGATGAGAACAGAAATTCGCGGCAGCGGGAGGCCCCATTAGCTAAAGTGGTACCTCAGGTTATGAACAGTGTCAGGTTCGCATCTATTACAAAATAACAGTAAAATAATTTCCAAAATGTATAATGTTCTGCTCGAATGGGAAGTTAATGACGAAATGGTAAAGGAGACAATGATTAACTGGGCAATGGATTTAGGGAAGACTATACAGTTAAAACTATGGGAAAAACTTTGGAAAGAGTGGTGGAGATTTACAGCCTCGGAGGGGATAAAAGAAAACATGATTAAAATGTTTTATAAATGGTATCTTACACTGGTTAAAATACACGAGATGTATAAAACAAAAGATAATTTATGCTTGGAGATGTGGAAAAGAAATAGGGACGTTTATTCATATGTGGTGGCACTGTGGTAAAATTTTAAAAAATTGGACCCAAATTTTTGAAGAAATTAAGAAGATATTGAAGTATTATATCAAAAAAAAATCCGGAAGCTTTTTTATTAGGTATATTAGATGATGGAATAAGAAAAGAAGACGAAAAGTTATTTCTCTATGCGGTAGCGGCAGCAAGGATACTGATTGCATCATAATGGAAGACACAAGAAGTGCCAAAAATACAGGAATGGCAAGAGAAATTATATAGCTACCTAGATCTGGCAAACCTAACAGAATTAATAAGAGGCGGACGTAATCAAAAATTTAATCAAAGTTGGGGGGAAATTCGGAGTTTATATGAAAAAACAGTGCCCTAATATAAAAACTTGGATCCATTTTTAATTTTCTGTATCTGTAATAAGGGGAGGAAAGACAAGAGGTTAATAAATCTACAAAATGCTTAATTAAGTGGTTAAGGAAAGCAGTACCGAATAAATTAGTTAAATAACCTGAGAGGAAGGCAAGCGGAAGCCTAAAAAGTTGGCAAAATAGAAAGTCTACAACAGGTATTACGATTTATGATTAATTATGATTTATTTAATGGAAGTAGCGAATATTGATTTGTTACTAATAGAATGAACGAATATGCGTGATTTGTTTTTGTTATATTTTATTTAAGATTTATTTGGTGTGTTTTGTTATGTTTGATATTTATTATTAGGTTTAGGTTTATTCTGCGTTGTTGTCTGTTTTGTTTTGTTTTGCTTTTATTGTATGAATGTTATAATTTTCAATAAAGAATCTATATTTAAAAAGAAAAAAAAGAACAGTGTCAGGTTAAGAACGGACCTCCGGAACGAATTAAGTTCTTAACCCGAGGTACCACTGTAGTCTGGCAGGGACTAAGCCCTTTTATCGCTGCATTCCCCCCCCCCAAATCATCTTTGCTGGGGTGCCCAAAGCTTTATGGTTTGAATTCCAAGACTCGCCTCCCACTCAGAATCGTGATGCCCATGTCTTGTTAGCACCTGATCTTGGTGGGGAGAGCGAGCAAGAAAATAAAGGAAAATATATGAGGGAAATCACAGAACGGGCCCATTTGAAACAACAGCAGCACTTCTGACCAAAGGCCTTTTTTCTGGGGATTATTGTTGCACATCTATTTTAGTTACATAATCGCTCTTTGCAATGTGGGCTCTTAAATGATTAATTATAGTGGGGAGGGGTGTGTGTGAGAGAGAGAGTCTGTTTGCTCAGTGAACCACTGGGAAAAGAGACGACTCCACTGAAGTCTGTTTGCTCAGTGAACAAGGAGAAGGGGACGCAGAGGATGAGATGTGTGTTTTATTAGGCAATGGCTGCTTGCTCTGAACAACAACAACTAGCTGCCAGCCCTTTGCTAGGAGGCGGGCAGGCAGGCAGGCAGGCAGGCGGTGAAATGTGCCATGTAGAAGAAAAAGGTGGAGATGGGGGAAATGGCTTCCTTCCCCCATTAACAGCAAAAGGTAGTGGATTTCAAACTTGAGAGAGATCCTGTTCATTACTGGGTGACCTTGGGGCAACTATGTGGCCTGCTTCAGAGGGTTCATGGAACCATAGAATCGTTGGAAAGGGACCCAGGGGTCATCTAGTCCAACCCTCTGCAATGCAAATTATCTCAACTCAAGCATCCCTGACGGATGGCCATCCAACCTCTGCTTAAAAACCTCCCAAGGAAGGAGGGCCCGCCACCTCCCGAGGGAGTCTGTTCCACTGCCGAACAGCTCTTACTGTCAGGCAGTTCTTCCTTACCGTCTGAAATGCCACGGCACACGAGGGAAAGCGGGCAGGGAAGGAAGAGGAAGAAGCAAAACTCAGGCACCAGTTTCTAAACAGTTGTTCCTGCAATGACCAGCTGGCCCAGCTCGGGGGCAGGAGGTGCCTGACGGAACACAAAACCAGACAGTAAAATTGTAAGAAGTTAGAAACAAGTTAAAAGCAGAGAGAAAGAGAGAGAGAGAGAGAGAGAAAGAGAGAGAGAGAGAGAGAGAGAGCTTCAGTTTTGACTGTTGTGGGATGCGTGTGTGCTGTTAATTGCCTGCCTAGGCCTGGCGGAACAGAAATGCTTTCAGCAGGTGTTAAAAAGCTTTGAGATTATACAATAATAATAACTAGGGATCCATTGCAGGAGTGAGTGCAGATCTCCCATGTGCTGCCTTCCAACTAGAGCTGCTATTTTTGGCGCATATACATGGTCAACTGATTTGGAGTGCTCCAGTATCTTCTCTTGGAGTGATTTAAGTCATGTTTCCCATGAAGTTGCGTTGTATGTAAAAGAACTTGCACACTGTTCTCTTGAAACCTTGCGTTTTCGGTGCTCCTAAATGCTTAGCTTATTTTTTATGGTGGCGAAAAAGCTCCCCTTTCATGCTCATTGAGCGACTCTAAGATTCAGGAGACAGGGAACCCCAGTTGTCGGTGTTTATACTACATTTTTAAAGATTTGCCTTGAGAGCGTCTTTAAACCTCTTTTGTTGTCTACAGTCAAACCTCGGTTGTCGAATGTAATCCGTTCCAGAAGCCCGTTTGGCTTCTGAAATATTTTACAACTGAGGTGCGGGTTCTGATTGGTTGCAAGAGCTTCTTGCACTCAAGCAGAAGTTTGGCTTCCGAAAAACGTTAAAAAACCGGAGCATTTACTTCCGGTTTTTTGGCGTTCGGGAGCTGAAACGTTCAAAAACAGCCGTTCGAGAACCGAGGTTTGACTGTACCAGTATTTCGCTTTCCATTCTTAAGTTGGAAAACGCCAATCACTTTTCCTACCTGGGCAGTTATATTGCCACAAGGGCTGACATTGGTGCCAAAATCCAGCATCGTCTAAGGAAAAGGTAACAGGACTTTGACTCCTGCGACCACAGACCCCCAGACCCTTTTGGCTGGATGCAACCAGAGCAAATGTAAAGAATCCCTTCCGTGTTCTTCGTTTGGGATTACCTTTCCCTTCTGCTGCTTTGCGTTTCTTCTGTGAGTTTTTGCCCGAGAGGCTAGCTAGAACCTGCACAGAACCTCGTGGCGGATTGCAGAGCCACGCCAGCAGCTCTAAGGGCTTCCCTTTTTCCTTGGCTTCCTTCGAGACGCCTTTTGCAGTAGCTGAGTGAGCAGCAGGCCCTCATTATGGCAGGGCACATTTTTGACAACACAGCAATAGCTCCCAGTGCTTGCAAGAAGGAGCTCATTAAAACAGTATGGGATTGAGTCAGTTAGGAGCATGGGATTGAGTCAGCAGGCATTAACAGGAGGCTGTTAACAATTCTGATTTGGAAAATAATCATTTAGCACGGAAGTTTGCAATCAAATCTGATACTTAAGTATGGCGGGGTTTGTTAAACATCCAGCAGGCTATCTGTTTACATAGACAGCTTCTAGGGGGCTCTGATGCACTGAAGGTGATCTCCTGCAGATTAAAGAAATAGCATCCAGAATGTGTGTCTGTATTTTATCAAAGGACTGCAATATGAAGGTAGCCACCCTGTACCCTGGGAGAAAGGCCCACTGGGACTTGAGTCTGTGTACGGGGCTGCATTGCCATTTAATCAATCATCCATCAGAGCAAGGGGGTAAAAACTACTGATCGATGAAAAAGATGCCCCCAGTTAATAGGGTACCATATTGTGTTTAAAAGGAAGTCGCAAAATGATTTCCAAAAGCCTGTTGGTAGCAGAGCAAGCTGGAAAGTGTGCGGAGGAGGGCAACCAAGATGATCAAGGGCCTGGAAACCAAGCCTGATGAGGAACGGTTGAGGGAATCGGGTTTGTTTCCCTGCTGGAGGAAGAGAGGAGCAAATTGGGAGACCTCGAGCTTGTATACAGACTAATTTGCTTAACTGTGTTTTATGGTTTAGTGCCGCATTCAGATGTGGCCAACGCTTTTGAAAAAGCATTTGATTTTGTTGCGGGAAAACTGTAAAACAGTCTCTATTATCTCCAAAGGGAACAGAATGCCTTTTCTACAATCACCTGCTGCAACACACGGGTTCGTCATTTAAAAACACTTTTATTCATGTGAAGGTTTACTGAATGGGTTAATATTCTAATCAGCTGAGCTTTCTTTAGCTGGTTGAGAACCATATATACCGTATATAATCTTGCAAACAGCTAGCGATGGTCGCCTGTGGTGAGTAATAGTCGCCACCAGGCAGATATCTTCTACAAGAGCTGCTTCGCTTTTCACTTTTCTATGTGCCATAATTAAAGTAACGTCATAGCCTGCCTTCCTCAAATACTAATGCTTTGTGTAGTTGTGTATTTATTTGGAGGATTTTCATCCTGCCTTTCAATCGATGATCCTCAAGGTTGCTTACAGTAAGTAGTTACCAGTCGGTCTCTCCCACACATGCGTGAACCCCAAATCCACACACAGCCTAGTAGCCCCACTGGAGGAAGCCATTGTGATGTCCTCCAAAAGTTGTTGAACTGAAACTCGCATCAGTCCCTGCCAGAATGGCCAGTGATCAGGGATGATGAGAATTGTTCTGATGCAGCTGGGGCGGTGAGGTCCTCTGACCAATGGACAATGGATGGTGGGTCTTTATTATCCTTCGAGGGTCAAAAGTAGAAGTCCCTTAGGGACCATAAGGGCTTGCAAAACCTGCTTTCGTTGTGCCAGACATCAGTGCTTGTGCGAAAAGCCCTGTTGGTTTCTTATTTTGAAATCCTCCTGCCCGCTTTGGACAGCCCTGTCAGTGCTGGTTGACACAGGGAGCTTTTTTTCCACCCCAGCCCCCTGGAGTGCTGCTTTCCTTTGTGCCGATGAGAATTGCAGCGACGCAGCTTGCAAATAAGCCAGCGGTGATGTGGGGGGCTTGGCACGCTGCAGCGCCAGGGAAAATGCAGAGTCGATGTTTGCTGTGCAACTTTCTCCTCCCGCCTGTGGGTGCTGTTTGGAGAGAGGCTCCTTTCGGCGTCTGCGTGGGGATGCTGTTGCCATCCGAACGGGAGGCCTGGCGAAACAGAGACAAAGAGATGCACTAGCAGAGGCGGGAACTAGAATGTGTCTGGGGTGGGGAGGGGAGGTGTGCTGTTAAAATTATTGTTACAGGAGGACTTTGGGATTGGCAGGGAGACTCTTTGGCCGGTGAGTTCCTTCCATGCACATTAACAAGCAATACATTACAAGGAGGGCGGGGGGAGAGACCTTTGAAGCTGAGAGGGCAACTTTTTGGTTTCCCAGGGGTTTCCTGCCGCGCTGTCTGCTGTTCAGCACAATCCTTGCAGTCCCGCAGCCAAGACGAAGAGCTGCCTTTGTGCCAAACTGGGCAGCGTCAAAACTCCTCCCAGCACAGAATGTCGCCCTTGGATAGCGGGTTTTGAGTGTCACAAATGAGTGTGTGTGTGTGTGTGTGTGAGAGAGAGAGAGAGAGAGAGAGAGAGAATATTTTCAGCAATGTGTGTATTTGTATGCACAATTGAGACATTTTTGTATACAGGTGGTCATTTGGAGAACTGCATCATTGCAAATTTCAGAGAGATTCGGATAATTGTATTCTGGTTTGTGAAGAAGAAGCCTGAACTAGGTAGTTTCTCAAATGCAAAGAAAATCACAATAATAAACTGCATTATGCCCAATAGAAAAGTATATCAAATTCTGCCCCCATCCCTACCAGGAATTATTATAAGCTTCGTTCATTTTCAGATGAAGCGGGATGGCAAACTCTTGGTTCCATGCAACGATTTGAAACCTAGAGATAGATAGACTTCTTACTGCAGTGCAGGAGGTGCATCTGTTCACTTCGAAATGAACCTCCCTGAGCTTCCTGCTTTATTAATCATAAAATGGCTTGGGAGGCCTCTTTGCAAACACTCTGCGTACCTTCTCCTCCTCGGGCACTCAGTTCACGTTCATTTATCCTTGGCACCGTGCTGGTAAAAACACTTAATTCATGGCCATATTCGCCTCCCTTTGCTTTGAAGCTCAAAGAGCATGTTGTTTAATCAATAAATGAGAAAATGGAGGAGAGGAGGGAGAGGAGAGATCAGGCATTATTTCCAAACGGGGCCCGTGGCTGCAAACAGCATCTGTGTAGAAGATTCTGCTGGTCACAGGCATCTCTGCCAGCCCCTCTCTGGTGCCCAAGACAGATTATCTCCTTTTAAAGAACATGCCCACTGTTCACTGCTTTATTCCTCTGTTCCTCCATCAATGTGTGCCCCTCCACACCATCTAAAACCCTGGAGAGCCAGTGCTGAGCTAGATGGACCAATTGGTCTGACTTGGGACCATGAGTTCGAGCCCCATGTTGAGCAAAAATATTCCTGCATTGCAAGGGGTTGGACTAGACCAGGCACCCCCAAACCCAGCCCTCCAGATGTTATAGGACTACAACTCCCATCATCCCTAGCTAACAGGACCAGTGGTCAGGGATGATGGGAGTTGTAGTCCCAAAACATCTGGAGGGCCGTGTTTGGGGATGCCTGGACTGGACGAATCCTGATGGTCCCTTCCAGCTCTGTGATTCTGTGCCCTCTGTTCATTTCAGTTTGCTGCTGCTCTGAATTTTAGCCAAATTGTCCCTGCCCATCTGTTTAGGATTAAGGATGACAATAGAGCAGAGTGTTAATAAATGAAATGGAGTAGCACGCCTTGAAAATAGCAATTAAAACAAATAATGCAGCCAGGAAATATTGTACTTTCTTCAGCACAGGGGGGAGTGGTGGTTGATTCTTACAAAATAGCAGTCTTGATAACCGTCCTATTTCATGAGCGTCCCTCCTCTGTGCAATAGAATTATTTTGAAAGCAAGAAAACAAAAAGATTATAATTCTTTACTGGATCTGCTCCAACCCTGGCCCCGAGCATTCTTCTGGACGAAGGTCATTTCTTGAGGCAAGGTCACTTATATTTATTCATGGTTGTCGGAGCATCTCTCCCTATTTCATTGGCGGAACTATTACCGAGCTGACTTACTTTATTTTATTGAAATAGCCACCCGCTTGGCTTGTGATGTGATAGGCAAAGCCAGGTTCTTGCTACAGAAAGCAACTCAGCAGGAGGAAAACACCATGGATTCCTCCCTGCTTCCCTACTGGGACCTGAGCTTTGTTTTCTAGGTCACTGATGGCTGAGCTCGACACATTCCTTCCCTTCTACGTTTGCGAGCAGATGAGGCAGCTCTCGGTATGTCATCGGAGTGCATTGCCCGCTCATGGCAATCTGCTGCGAGGAGGACGGGGCACAGCTAACACTTTACAGGAGGTGCCTGGTACTCCAGACCTCACAGGGAGGGGAAGACGAGGGAAGTCTAGCACAGAGCCACAGAGAGCACCTTCAAAGAGGGGACTGTCCTCTGACATAAATACATAAAAGAGCCCTAGACCATCTAGAGAGGGAAGCCTGGAAGCAGGGCATGAAGAAGAAGAAGAAGAAGCGTTTGGATTTGATATCCCGCTTTATCACTACCCGAAGGAGTCTCAAAGCGGCTAACATTCTCCTTTCCCTTCCTCCCCCACAACAAACACTCTGTGAGGTGAGTGGGGCTGAGAGACTTCAGAGAAGTGTGACTAGCCCAAGGTCACCCAGCAGCTGCATGTGGAGGAGCGGGACGCGAACCCGGTTCACCAGATTACGAGTCTACCACTCTTAACCACTACACCACACTGGCTGGAACATATGCAGGGAACCAGGTTGGCAAAAACTGGCAGGAAGGTTACATCTGCACCAGCTGCATGTGGAGGAGCGGAGATGCGAACCCGGTTCACCAGATTACGAGTCTACCACTCTTAACCACTACATCACACTGAGCGCAACAGGGTTCCCAACAACTGCTGTTTAAACGGCCTCGGTCCAGTATACCGTATCTGAAGGAGCGTCTCCACCCCCATCGTTCTGCCCGGACACTGAGGTCCAGCGCCGAGGGCCTTCTGGCGGTTCCCTCACTGCGAGAAGCCAAGTTACAGGGAACCAGGCAGAGGGCCTTCTCGGTAGTGGCCCGCCCTGTGGAACGCCCTCCCACCAGATGTCAAAGAGAAAAACAACTACCAGACTTTTAGAAGACATCTGAAGGCAGCCCTGTTTAGGGAAGCTTTTAATGTTTGATGATTATTGTATTTTAATATTTTGTTGGAAGCCGCCCAGAGTGGCTGGGGAAGGCCAGCCAGATGGGCGGGATGTAAATAAATTATTATTATTATTATTATTATTTATTATTGATGCACACAGCCTCAGACCTTGGAGATTGTACACAGCCATTGCAGCGGGTAGCGACTGAAAACCTTATCATCCATGAATTTGCCTTAACCTCCTTCAGGGTTGCCAACTTGAATAAAATATTGCGGGGTGGGGGTGGGGGGTGGGTCAGGTAAGCCCTGTCTGACATAATCAATCACAAGATGCAGAGCAGCACCCCCCCCCAAATTTGGCAATGTCCATCAACTTTTTTTTGGTGGGGGGAGAAGACCTAACGCATGGCAGCGTTGCAGACTGACTGTGGGTGGTGCCCTTGGTGACTTGCTCCACCTGAGACTCTGGGCCTCAGCTCTGCTTCTCTTTTCGTTTCTTGACCTCGTGACTTCTCAGAACCTATTATTATTATTATTATTATTATTATTATTATTATTATTATTATTACCCCAGCCATCTGACGAGGTTGCCCCAGTCACTCTGGGCGGCTTCTAGCATATTTAAAAACATAAACCAGCCTCCCTTCAGATGCCTTCTAAAGGTTATACAGTTACTCATTTCCTTGATCTCTGACGGGGAGGGCATTCCACAGGGAGGGCGCTACCACCGAGAAGGCCCTCTTCTTGGTTCCCTGTAGCTTCACTTCTCGCAGTGAGGAAACCCACCAGAAGGCCCTTGGAGGTTGTCCTCTGTGACTGGGCTGAATGATGGGGGTGGAGATGCTCCTTCAGGTTATACAGGGCCCAGCAATCCCATTGAAGTCCAGCTCCTATTCTGCAGGTGAGGCAGGGCTGTAGCTCAGTGGTAGAACATCTGCTTTGGTTTTTCCAATCTGGACTGGAAGTGTCCCCTGTCTGGAAATGTCCTGGAGCGTGCCTGGCAGTCAGTGTGGACAGTACTGAGCTTGATGCACTAATGACCTGGCTTGGTATACAGCAGCATATGAAGCTGTCTTATATTGAGGAACACTGGTCCCTCTGGCTCAGTATTGCCTACACTGGTTGGCAGCAGCTCTCCAGGATTTTCATAGAATCATATAATTGTAGAGTTGGAAGGGACTCTTGAGGGTCCTCTATTCCAACCCCCTGCAATGCAGGAATCTCAGCTAAAGCATCAATGACAGATGGCCATCCAACCTCTGCTTAAAAACTCCGAGGAAGGAGAGTCCACAACCTCATTCTTTCATATGTGGTGAACTTGTAAAAGGGTAAAAGAGTATTGGGAAATGATCCATAAAGAATTGGGGGGGGGACGTTTAAAAGTCCTTTCTGTTGGGGATAATTCAGACTGAAATTCCCGGGTGTCAAGAAAGGTTATTTACGTATACAGAATAAGAGAACAAGATGAACATACACTTAGAGAAGATTGGAAAATGTTTATTGGACTTCCGGCGGCGACGCCATTGCGGAGCGGCGTGGGTTGCCTCGGCTGCGAGGCGACCCAGTCCGTCCCGGGGGTTGGAGCCCCGCTACCGCAAAGCGGGGCTCCGGTGGGGTGCGGGAAGAGCGTCCCGCACCCCGGGCTCCCCGGCTGTGCCCATATGGCTCTGAACCCTTCCCTCGCTCCCCCTGTAAGGGGGGAGTGGGGGTGAAGGGACAACGGAGCCGGGCTATAGGGGACACTTTGCCCCCGCGACGAGCGTCAAAGTTCTACCAGTTATGTTCGGAACTAAAGAAACCCGGTGGTCGTGAGTATTGGATTGGACTATTTTCTGTGTTCTTTTAACGATCCGGGAGACGTTTGAAAAGGAAGCCTGCCTCCCTCCCTTCGGGGGAAAGAAAATAACCAGTTTAAGAGGCTGCTGTTACAGAGATGGTTACAAAGTATTTGAACTTTGATAAGTGAGACTCTTTAGTTCTCCCCTTGGGGAGCAAGTCTGTGGAAAATATCCTTTTTTAAAATTTTGGTCTTTGCGCCCTGGTTTCAAGGAAAATGGCTGCGAAAAGTTTGAGTTGAAGTGGAAAATTACTGGTACAAAAGGGAGAACATAGAAACGGAAACTGAAATTTGATACCCATCCCCTTTCTCAACATGTTGGACTTTGTTTTTGAACTTGTTTTGAACTTTGGACTAACGGATGAAGAAAGGCTTACTATCTTGAAGCTGGAACTGTTTGATTGGAAGTTGAAGGTCTTGAGTGGGGACATGAAAAAAATTACTTCCCACAGAGGAGGCTTTCCAAGTTTTTGATACCATGGAAGAAAACCTTGGCAAAGAGCTGAAAGGGATGCTGGAAGGATGGAGTGAAATGACAGGGCGACTCCGGGAAAAATACACGTCCTATGGGGGTGGCAGCCCCGGGACGGCAAGAATTGTTATATCCAGCCCCCGAGGTGTGAGCTCGGGAGCATGGGACAAAGAATCAAGACTACTACAAATAAAAGAAGAATGCAGCATTGAAGCGGAGAAGCCGAAAGAAGATGAGATGTGTACCTTGATGCTCGATGCAAGGTTTGTTGGGAACTGTGTCTGGATCTGTGGATGGATAAGAAAAGAGGAAAATTGGAAGATTGGTTCCGGTGATAGATGGAAATGGACAATGGACAGAGGGGGAGTAGGGTGAATTATTAAGTGTAAAATCTAAATGGTCTGTTATGGTAATCTGAAATCGGAGGGTGAAGACTGTAAGCTTTATTTTGTTTTGTTTTTTAAGAAAAGGGATATTTGGAATCTTATGTTATTAGCAGCAGTATAAGGGATAGAAGAGGTTAGTATAGATTTGTTATAAGAATAATTTGTTAAGATTTAAGGATCTATTATTAATTATTATAGATTAAGATGATTGTTTATCATTAGTTATTATTAGCTATTATCAGTTATTAAAGATGAAGATGATTGTTTAGTATCAGCTATTATAGATTAAGATGATTGTTTCTTTAAATGAATTTAAATTTTAGACTGACGTTGTTATTAAAGTAGATTATGGACATAAAACCGAAGGTGAAAAGGCAGGGGAAGTCAACTGTCAAGATTTAGAAATAGAAATTTTCTTTATGTATATGAATAAGAAGAAGAATCATGGCAATATTTGTATTTGTTTTATATTTGTAGGTGTGGGTGTGGGTCTATGTTTTGTTTTGAAAATGTCAATAAATTCTTATTAAAAAAAAAAAGGAAAATGTTTATTGAGTATATGGGGGGGGGATTTCCCTCTGAATTATTCCCAACAGAAAAAAATTGTGTACACTTGAAAATGTTGGCAGCATTAAGATAAATTCAACAGTGTAAATAAGTTTTGATGGATGTAATAATGGAATACTGAATGGTTTAATTTATGTAAAATATGCAAGGATTTATGATACGCAGAATGAACCATGGAAAGAGAAGAAGGGAATTCATTGATATTTTTAGGATGTTTAAATGAGTATTCTAAATTGTAAAACAGAAAGTTTAATAAAAATGAGAGAGGGAGGGAGACAGTTCCACTGTCGAAACAGCTTGTACCGTCAGAGATTAAGATTCTCATGCTCTACTGACTGAGCTGTTTAGACAGGAGAATTCCCAGTCATACCTGGAAATGCTGGGGTTTGTACCTGGGACCTTCTGCCTGCAAAACAGATTCTCAACCAGCTATAGCTCCCAGACTATTCTAAAGGGTCTCTCAGCCCTCTGGAACAAATTTTGGGAGGAGGGTGCTCCTGTGAAATCTCCCATTCCAATCTCTGAGAGAAGATTCCTTCCTTTCTTATTTCCAGCCTCCCTAGCCTAATTTCCTTTCCTTGGCTGCATTCCTGACGGTGCAGGCTTCCACCTTCTGAGACAGTGACTAATTAAAGAGGAATGTTTCTGCCTAGCACCCTAAAGGTGTATAATGAAGGTGCCAGGCATCCCACAAACAGGGAGTCTTCCCCCAGCGTTGCATAAATGAATCTGCCCGAGTGTGTCCCTCTGTGGCTTATTCTCACACAATTGTACTATATTAAGTGTATGTGTGTGGTTTTTCTATCTCGGTAGTCTTTTTATACTCGTGCAGCACACTTTGGAATTGATAATAGCTCCTGCGTCAAGGTGCGCCCATCACCAAGAACCCCTCCGCAGCCCTCCTTGCTGCACTGCTGATCCCAAATCTTTGCACCCCCCCTCCAAATGCTGCAAATGCAGTTGCATGTTCCAAACTAAGCTGAGTCAGGCATCCCAGTATACACATCTATATACTGCATCTATATTTATATAAAATTGTATACAGTCAAACCTTGGTTCTCAAACGGCGCTGTTTTCGAACGTTTCGGCTCCCAAACGCCAAAAACCCAGAAGTAAATGCTCTGGTTTCCGAACTTTTTTTGGAACTTGGAACGTCCGACGCGGCTTCTGCTTCAGTGCAAGAAGCTCTTGCAAACAATCGGAAGCCGCGCCCCGGTTGTGAAAACGTTTCAGAAGTCGGAACCAGGGGCGTCGCTAGGGGGGTGCGGTGGGGGCGGTACGCCCCCGGGCGACAGGGGCGAGAAGCGGCGGGTGGGGGCGACAAGAGGCAGCCCCTCCCACCATTCCCACGCGCTGCCGCTCCCTCCGTCACCCTGGGAGCGGCAGCGCACGGCCCGACGACGGAGTGCGCCTGCACGCGCAGGCGCACTCTGTCATCGGATCGCCGCTTCCACAGCCTCCTTTTGAGCCGGAGAGCTTAAAAGCGAGCTCTTCGGCTTAAAAGAGGGCTGCAGAAGCGGCGCCGGCACCCCCGGAACCGCCCTGGGGGCGGAGCGTCATGACGTCACAATGTGATGTCACGACGCCCCGCCCCCGGGGCGTTTCCTTTGCCGCCCCGGGTACCGCGGAGCCTTACTCCGCCACTGGTCGGAACGGTCTTCCGGAACGGATTATGTTCGACAGCCGAGGTTTGACTGTACCACTCTATACCCACAGGTCTCAGTGTGGTTCACAAGATAAAATCGCAACATCAAAACACAAAATGCACAACAACAACAACAACAACAACCCAATAATCCTCCCAACACATTTTAAAAGGGTATTGGATGTCAATAAGTTAAAGGCCTGGTTAAAGAGGAATGTTTCTGCCTAGCACCCTAAAGGTGTATAATGAAGGTTCCAGGCAAACCTCCCTGGGGAGACCATCCCACAAACAGGGAGCCACTGCAGAAAAGACCCGTTCTCTTGTTGCCACTGTCCGGATCTCTCATGGAAGAGGCACATGAAGGAGGAGGGCCTTAGAAGATTATCTCAGGTGCCCGGATATTGGGGAAACTCCCCCACACACCTGAGGGCCGCATTCATTTCTTGGCAACTCCCCAAGGGCCACTGCTAGTGGTGTGAAAAACCAGAGGTGCAAGCGAGTGGAGCAACAAATGCCAGTTTTTCAGCAAGCTGGTTTCTACACATACCCCTCTCTGCCCTCCATCTTGAGGAAGGGACACTGGCAGAATTCAAGCCAGGCAAAAATACTCTTGGTGCAAAGTGGTGTCATTGAGTGGTATGGCCTGGAGAGAATTTGAGAGCCTCATTTGGCTCCCAAACACAGAGGTTCCCTACGACTGACCGAGCACACTTAAAATAAAATACCTGAGCTGTGGAATTGCATGCTTTGTCTGCAATAATTGTGCTCACGTTACTAACCTGCGATCTCCAAATTCTGTCTGCATCAGTAATAGCAGTTCTTTGTTCATCCTCATGCTCCACACAATCCTTTCCCTCCTCTTTGGCGGGGGGCGGGGTGTGTGATTATATGCATGGTAGCGATTCGGCTTACTTGTAGAACATTGGTGTGCAAAGGGGAGGTGTGGACAGCTGTATTCTCTGGCCACTGTGCTAAGCTGAGCATTCTAAAAATAGGAGCCCCAAGTGGCAACAAATTTAGTATCTAGGCCAAAAACTCTTGCCGACTGCTTCGTATTTTAATTCCTCACAACCTGCAGTGGCCCAAATTGTTGCAATGTTGCAGCTAATAGCGTACGTGCCAAATTCCTCCTCGCGCTCGCTCGTTTGTTTAGGTGGCCTCATCCACTACAGAAAATGTTCCTTTCCTACTCGAATGCAGATTTTGCTATTTGATTTGTAGCTGCCTGTATCCATGGAGCTTAACCAAATCAACCCCTTTCACATGATAATTATAAGTTCATTCATTGTTGGTGTTTTGGACTTGGACTGAGGCTACTGCTGTTCAGCCTCTGTAATCAGTAGCCTTGGCCAAGCTAGTTTTTCTCAGACTCGGTTCTTACCTGTGAAATGGGCACAAGAGTGGCCTAACTGTGTAAGCCTGTGTTGCAGTCAAAGCAACAAAGTTTCTCATGGCACTCTAAAGGCTGACAAATTTATCAAGGCGTGAGCTTCCCTGCATCTGACTGCGCAAAAGCTAGTGCGCAAAAGCTACAGTTGCAACGAATGTCATAGTTGGGTCTTCACGGTGTCACGTGACTTCTTGCTCTTTCTGCCTCAGAAAGTGGTTGTGAGTATCTCTGGTGAAATATAATCCCTGATAGAGAGGCAATGCACAGTAAGACACCAAACATTAAAAACTTCCCTATGCAGGGCTGCCTTCAGATGTCTTCTAAAAATTAAATAGTTGTTTATTTCCTTGACATCTGATGGGAGGGTGCCACCACCGAGAAGGCCCTCTGCCTGGTTTCCCTGTAACCTCGCAGTGAGGGAACCGCCATTAAGGCCCTCAGAACTGGACCTCAGTGTCTGGGCTCCTTCAGGTAGGCAGGGTCAAAGCCATTTAGGGCTTATCATCATCCTCATTCTCCTCATTCTCATTATGGAATAAGACATTCCTATTTTCATTGGATAAATGTTAGAGAGTATGCATTTCATTGGATGCTAAGGCTAGACACCCACTCTTTTCCATTCTGAAAATAGGAGAGGTGCAAAGAGTTTCTCTCTCTGAACAAATTTGCCATTGGCTCTAATAGGATCCTTTCCCCATTAAATAAATATAATAATAAAAGGAATGGCATATCTGCATCATCTTGTGGTTGGTTCTGTCTCTTTTCCTGTGGATGTGGCAGCCATTTTGTGTCCTTCTGCACCCCACAGCAGCCATTTTGTGACAGGCGCCCATGACACTTCCTCAAAACTCCAAAGGTGTCCATTGGTTCATAAATGTTGGTGACACCTGTCCAGGTGAGGGGCTGAAGGTGAAACTAGGACTGGCGCACAAGAAAAGTTTGCCTTAGAGCTGTGGAGTGGTGCCTTTTAGAGAATAAAAGAGTTACCGGTACCATTAACCTATGGCGGCCTCTGGCCTCCATTAAATATCATTTATGGCAGAATACGGCAAGGAAATTTCTCTACTCCCCTTTTAAAAAAAGTTTATGGCTTCACATTTTAATAAAATTAGTTTTTAATCTGTGATATTTTAATGTATCTTAATATTTGTTGGAAGCTGCCCAGAGTGACTGGGGAGACCCAGCCAGATGGGCGGGGTACAATTATTATTATTATTATTATTATTATTATTATTATTAAAGGTAAGAGAGGAGCACTTTGGGGGATGGGATTGGGAGCGAGCTGGCCAAGTCTCCCCTCTTATCCTAGTCCCCCAAAAGATTGGACTTCTGTGATAAAGAGAGTGAAAGAGAAATGCACCAGAAAATGTGGTATAACACCTGCTTTGGCACAATGCTGTCTAACCTCCCCGCAAACATAGGAGAACAAATGTAGGCCTACATTAAATACCCAGCACTGTTTTATCAGGATGAATAAACAGGTTGTCCAGAAGCTCCTCGAGTTGGCAGCCTGCTTGTTGTCAACTCAGAGGGAAGAGAGATGTGTTCAAGGCCCAGGTCTTCTAGCCGCTGATTCTCAGTGGTCTCAGTCCCATGGATTTTGATGAGACATACAGTATGTGCCAAGATTTCTAGCAATGAAGGTTTGCATGCCACACACTGATTCAACTAAGTTTTACTCTGAGTAGACCTGTTGAAATTGGTGGACCTAAAACATAGTCTGCAATACCTAACCCCACTCACCTGGGAGTAAGCCCCACTGAATTCAGTGGGACTTACTTGTGAATAGAAGTGATTAGGCTTGCAGCCGTAAGTCACATCCATGAATTTCAGTGGGTCTTCTGTGGGTAAAACCACCCGTTTTCCCTGACTCTCCCTTTGTTTGTTTGCTTATTTGCTTATTTGTACTGATGTGTTTACAGTATATAGAATCAAAGAATTGTATAGGTGGAAGGGAACCCGAGGGTCATCTAGTCCAACCCCCTGCAGTGCAGGAATCTCTTTATTTTAATGATCATATTTTCTGTTTTTAGCTTGTTTTATGTTATCTGTAATAAATCTTAACAACAACAACAACAATGTTTGCCCCAAAGAGATCTGAGGTGGATTACAATTTTTATATATATATAAAAGAATCATTCAAATATTGCCCTGAGCTTTCTAATCCTGTTTTCCTTTCCGCACACAACAATTCTTGCAGACTACCTCAGGGTTTGAAGCAGCATTGAATAAATGCATGTGTTCAAATCCTCGTAACGGACCCTGGAACCCTGGTTCGCAGCAAGTTTTATGAATATTGCCACCGCATCTTCACTGCCTCGCTCTTCAGCCGACTCTGTAATGCTTTAAGATTCCCACTCCTGAGGGGAAAGGAGCTCGTTAAAGCCTCCATTTCAAAACGGGCAATCGTTCTCATGTTATTACCGCGTCCATTTATTTTCCTTTATTTGCAGCAGCCTGTTAAAAATCTGCACTTTGCTCGTAGTAAAGGATGTGGCGCGGCTGTGGGAATCTATTTTGCTTCTCAGGCGTGATGGCAAGCTGTTGCCCCTGACCTATTTTAATAACAAACACTCCTGGAAATTACAGGCTTCGGTGAAAAGCTTTAGTGTATAACTGCCACGCTGTCCAAGACGCTCTGTGAAAGACTGATTGTTGTTTTGGTGCAGACGCTCTAGATTTGAGGGTGCGTGGTAGACCGTGACCATGGCTATGCATGCTCTTGTGTTTTTAAGAGGAAATAGTAACACTTGCATTTCGATGCCCATGTAATGCAGATCCTGTGCCAAGAAAAGGCACGCTCTGCAATGCGAATTCTACATGGGGCTGCCCTTGAGAATGGTTTGGACGCTTTGACCAGTGCTGAGTGAGCCGAGCGTAGCAGGAAGTTGGCATGTGTATGATAATAATAATAATAATAATAATAATAATTTATTTATACCCTGCCCATCTGGCTGGGTTTCCCCAGCCACTCTGGGTGGCTTCCAACAAAATATTAAAATACAGTAGTGCATCTCCAGGGGCAACCTGGAGGGAGGGGAAGAGAGGTGTTTGTAAAGAGGCTGAAAAGTTGTAAAAAAAAAAACACCCCAAAACCCACCCCTTACGGCAGGGCCGGATTTAAGCTACTGAAGGTAATGGGGCCCTTTATATGTCCAGCTGTCCTTTGTCAACAACAAATAGTTGCTTTTTTGTTACAGGTAGGTAGCAGTGTGGGTCTGCCATAGTTAAAACAAGATAAAATAAAAAATTCCTTCCAGTAGCACCTTAGACACCAACTAACAAACTCATTTGGTCTCTAAGGTGCTACTGGAAGGAATTTTTTTATTTTGTTTTTGTTTTTGCTTTTTGTGTTGAATATATGCTATATGGTAATTTATGGACCTAATAGGTATCTAAAGCCATTTGCACATGCAGAATGTAGGCACCCTATATATAGAAATGAGCAAAGTGATATTTTAGGGAGCAGGCTAGCAGGCGGGCCCATTACTTACATCATAGGAGCCTACACAAAACACTGTTGCTGTATGTAGGTTTTATTTTATTTGTTTTTTATCTTATATTTTGGAAATGTACATCCAGGAGTTTTTTTCCTTTAAATTTTTTGGGGGCGCCCAAGAGAGTGGGGCCCTAAGCTATGTAGCTTGTTTAGCTTATACGTAAATCCGGCATTCCCTCAAAGACATAACGCCAGGAGGTTGTACTTTGCAGGGGTAGTTCTCACGAATTTGGAAGGTGTGAAAGATTGATGCATCGAGTTGATAAAGGACCAAGATCACCAAGGGTCTGGAAACCAAGCCTGATGAGGAACCGTTGAGGGAGCTGGGTGTGTTTAGCCTGGAGAAGAGAAGACAGAGAACCGATACGATAGCCATCTTCAAATATCTGAAGGGCTGTCATATGGAAGATGTCTTGTTGTGTAGTTGCATTGTGGATGCACCAAAATCCACACACAGACTAAAGGACAATCAAACTGGGGAACATCCTCTGACATTGATACTTCGGCATGTGTGAGTCAAGCATGAATCTGCTCCTTGTGAAAATGAGTTGAGGGGATACAACGGCAAGGATATGGTCACTGGATTTCTTAGGACGATGTGTGTGTTCTGTGGGGGTATCAGTCACATGATCCAGACTGCATTTGTAAAGGGCATTTGCATCTGAGCCTTAATTCGGTCCGCTTTAATTCTTACCCTTTTCTGAGAAGTAAAAGCTATCCAGATACCTTATTTGCACAATTTAGCTAGGGACAATCCCGAATCTGCTCGTGTTCATTGAGGTCTGCCTTCAAGTCCTGTATACTTGAAGGAGCATCTCCACCCCCATCGTTCTGCCCGGACACTGAGGTCCAGCGTCGAGGGCTTTCCGGCGGGTCCCTTGCTGCGAGAAGCCAAGTTACAGGGAACCAGGCAGAGGGCCTTCTCGGTAGTGGCGCCCGCCCTGTGGAATGCCCTCCCACCAGATGTCAAAGAGAAAACAACTACCAGACTTTTAGAAGACATCTGAAGGCAGCCCTGTTTAGGGAAGCTTTTAATGTTATAGACTATTGTATTTTAATATTTTGTTGGAAGCCGCCCAGAGTGGCTGGGGAAACCCAGCCACATGGACTGGGTATAAATAAATAAATTATTATTAGTAGTATTAGTATTCAAGTCATCACCAATTTCCGACGTCAGCTTGCCTGTGATAGGCTACACTTCCGACAACCTAATCTCTTAGTTCAACTCGTGGAAGCTTTTGCTTACTTGAAGCAAATCAAGTGTTTTTGCCTAGATGTCTCTCAGTACTGTGAGAATGGCTGTTTTTCTTTGTCAAATCTTTTTTTTGTTGAGTTCTACATTGCAAATTTAAATTCAAACATTAAACATCAACATCATCATTTAGGATTCCCTGAATCCTTTGACTTCCCTCCGCCCTTCCATGGTTACCATTATCAATCTTCTTTTCAGCTGCTTCACTTATTTTCTCTTTTTTTTTAAAAAAATCCATTTTTACCATAGTTTTTAGTACATTACAAGCATTACTCAAATCCTGCCGAAGTTTTTAGTTGTTTTCAGTGTTCTCTTAAGTACACTGTAATTTTTCCCCATTCCTTCTTAAAGTTTTTCTCTTTTCTGATTTTCCCGGTCAATTTGCCATTTCGGCGTAGTCCATCATCTTCATCAACCATTTGTCTCCAGTCAGGACTTTATCTTCTTTCCATCTCTGGGCCGGTAGCATCCATGCTGCTGTGGTTGCATACATAAATAATCGTTTCTGCTCCTTTGGTTTCTCTGCACCTAAAATACCTAATAAAAAAGCCTCAGGTTTTTCCTGTGAAAATGCCTCTTGACCCTTCAAATAGAGGACTTCTCCAGAGGATACTGCCCTCTGTAAAACTGGACATATGGTCATCTTACACACAAACACACATACACCCCAGGAATGCTAGGAGTCATAGTTTGGCAAAAGGTGTCTACATTTTTTCCTCTTACAGATCCTTCGCCTCACTCCTAACAGAACTGAAATTCCTAGGATGCCCTTGGAGCTACGGAGTGGCTATTAAGCTGTTTGTAGTGTAGGTGCAACTTTTGTCCCTGCTGTTGCTCCGAGGAAAAGCTGTAAATCCGTCATCTTATGAAGACAGACAGTTGCCGATAGGTGTTAAAAATCAAGGTGAAGCGGTTGATGGATTCTACCTCCAGCTCTGGCAAAACACCGAATTTACTTTCATTCTTGCTTGCAAATAAAACAGGGAGTCTCACCCACGCAACTTCTTTCGAGATAAGAACCTTCGGAGAGATAGCTGAATATCCCCGAGGCACACAGTGCCCTTGCTACTGACAGCGTTGTTATTATCCATATGACAAATATCTTACGCTATGCTATTTTTCTAAACCACTAGCTCCCTCCCCTCTGCTGCCGCCGCCCCCAGTGCCTAACTATTCCCCGTGCCTATTCAGAAGGTGTGTCGGTTTGGTTTCCTACAAAGCCCGAAGCCTTGTTATCGAGGCGATGAGCTGTTTTCCGAGTTTGCAGCTAGAGTGACTCGTGGCATCCTGGGAATCTAAACCCGTGCTTTCAAAACAGCAACCACAAGCTGTGACTGCAGTCTAGGGGCCCGAGTGTCGCATCGGCACAACTGAGGCTTGCTGTCGCTGGCTCCGGGACAGCTTTCTTTGCAAAGCCGCTTAGTAGTGCGTGTGCTTTCTTTGCTGGCATTTCATGCTTCTAGTTCTCATGGAGGGGATCAGCAATTTGAGAGCAATTCCCGGGTGAGTTGCTGTGTTAATCTCTTGCAGGAAAAGGAACCTTGTGGTAGCTTAACTCTGATGCACAATGTGTTATCTTGAGCTGCAGATTCATATATACATGATTGGAGAGGGTTGTGAATAATGAGGCTGTGTACACACCATACGCTTAAAGCACCCGGCAGCCAGAATTGATCCACGTACTGGCATACACCAAATGCCTTTGAGGACCATACTCCCACTAAACTCTCAAGACAATTTTAGGGATTATAATCTTCAAATGGAGGAATATTTGTTCCTTAGTTTGTATGAACTTAGAAATTGGGCCATGACTCCAACCAGGACAGAGCAATGCATGTGAAAAGGATCTAGGAGTCTTGGTAGACCACAAACTTGACATGAGTCAACAGTGTGATGCAGCAGCTAAAAAAGCCAATGCAATTCTGGGCTGCATCAATAGGAGTATAGCGTCTAGATCAAGGGAAGTAATAGTACCACTATATTCTGCTCTGGTCAGACCTCACCTGGAATACTGTGTCCAGTTCTGGGCACCACAGTTCAAGAAGGATACTGACAAGCTGGAACGTGTCCAGAAGAGGGCAACCAAAATGGTCAAAGGCCTGGAAACAATGCCTTATGAGGAACGGCTTAGGGAGCTGGGTATGTTTAGCCTGGAGAAGAGAAGGTTAAGGGGTGATATGATAGCCATGTTCAAATATATCAAAGGATGTCATATAGAGGAGGGTGAAAGGTTGTTTTCTGCTGCTCCAGAGAAGCGGACACGGGGCAATGGATTCAAACTACAAGAAAGAAGATTCCACCTAAACATTAGGAAGAACTTCCTGACAGTGAGAGCTGTTCGGCAGTGGAATTTGCTGCCAAGGAGTGTGGTGGAGTCTCCTTCTTTGGAGGTCTTTAAGCGGAGGCTTGACAGCCATCTGTCAGGAATGCTTTGATGGTGTTTCCTGCTTGGCAGGGGGTTGGACTGGATGGCCCTTGTGGTCTCTTCCAACTCTATGATTCTATGATTATTGCTGCCTATTCTGTTTGGTACCCTCAGATTAAGGGCAACCATTCAAGGCCTCGCCTCCTTGAGACACTGACATTTCCATCATTAAGTAGGGCCTTTATTGAACACTAGTGGTTTAAGCCCATTAAAATAATGGGCGCTAGAACATATGTGTAGACCTGCGTTGCTTGGGGGGGGGCGAGCGAAGAGAAAGGCTGCCGAGTCGAGAGGGTCTGCGAGCCCGCCCTCAGCCCATGCCTGCCTGAGGGGGAGCGGTGTGGGCGGAGGAGAGAGGCGGCAAGGTGGCCGGGCCAAAGAGGCCTGCCCAGCAGTGTCTCGCTGCCCCAATGGGCAGCCGCGCCGGCGGGAGCAACCGGCAGCAGCAGCGTCGGCGGCGTCTCGCTCAGCCTCCTCAACGCCATAAACACCCGAGCCCAGCCACGCGCTCCTCCCTCCCTCCCGGCCGGGTCTGCTTGTGGCGCGCGCGCCTTTTCCCTCTCACCTGCCCGGGCCACGTTCTGCTCCCCGGGGGTGGGACGGAGCAGCTCTGGGGCGGAGCGCCGGAGCGGAGGGAGTCGACATGGCGGAGGCAGAAGGAGCGGCCGCCAAGAAGAGCAGCGGCGTTCCTGCTGCCCAAACAGGTGAGTCTTGCCCGTGGCTCTCAGCCGAAGGGGCTGAAGGGGGATAAACAGCGGCAGCAGCAGCGTCGGCGGCGTCTCGCGCAGCCTCCTCAAGGTGGCCGCCTCTCCTGAGCGACCTGCGGAGGCAGTGTCGGCGGCCACCCTCCTCAGCGGTGCCACGTCGCCAATCATGATCTAGAAGTCCCCCGGGGCCGAGAGGGTGGGAAAGCGGCGTCGCTCGCCTGCACTGCCTGGTACCTGCGAGCCCAGGAGGTTCTGCTGAGCCCAGCACAGCGGAGCAGCAGGCGCCCCCCAGCGCGGCGCAAGAGCGCGACCAGGGCAGAGATCATGGCCCCGCTGCTGGGCAACGAAGGGCAGCGCTGAAAGGGATCCCCCGGAGCGGGTTTGGCGGCCAGAGAAGGCAGCGCCGCTTGCCCAGGGAGGAGGAGCCTGGCTCTCTCGGTAGCCGGGCTTGGGGGGTGGGAGGGACGGCCAAGTTTCTCCCGATCCTCGGGTAGCGGTGCAAGAAGCGCCAGCTAGAGCAAGGGTCAGGGAACGGGTGTGACTCTGGTTTGAACCGGGAGAGGAAGGAAGTTCACCCAAGGCCCGGGGAACGTATTAAACATATTAACCTCCTCGGATGCCTACGCTACCGCTCCCGGGCCGCTAGTCTTCGAGGCTCGGCTTTCAGCGGCGAGAGCGGCAGCGTGACCTCCCTCTTCGGCTTCCCCTCGTCCTCTGCAGCGTCGACGTTCCATTTCAACCGCCCCGCTTGAACTGCCGACGCTGCTCGTGGCCCGATGTGTCTCTGCGCCAATCCCTGTGTCCCTGGGGCACATGCGCAGTAGCGCAAACCCAGAGACACACGGACTGGACGCAGAGACACTTGCATTTTATATATATAGATAGGTTTCAGCAGATGCCCTCAGCGTACTTAGCGGGGAGATACCTTGGAATAGCTCCTATGGAACGGAAATGCATTTATGGATGTAATCAGGTTGAGGATATCATACACTAATGTTGATTTGCCCTTTATATATTTTTAAAAATCTATTCTTTATTGGTTCTTGGATCAATCGCTCCAGGAAGTGATGGTTGACCTATTAGCCAAAAAATGTGCACAAGTTACCTGCACACCTGGTAGCCAAATTTGCTAAGAAGCTTCGCTCTAGTTGTATTAATGCATTATAATTTTAAACACTTTGTGCTGTAGACTTTTATAGACACACGTTGTGTGATTTTAGAGGAATGTGTTGCTTTTTGCCCTCTGTTGTTCATTGTGAATGCCTTTGGCTATGTACAATAAATTGAACTGAGTTGAATTTATAGCACCTCCCCGAGAAGCTTGGGAGCTGTAGTTCACCCCCTCACAGAACTGCAATTCCCAGCACCCTTAAACCAAAATTTCTCCACATTCCTGGGTGAGTGGGTGCTTTAATTGTACTTTAAATGCACGGTGTGTCTTGCAACCTGAGTTCAGAAGGAAATGAGATCTTCAGCACGGACAGCATGTCCTTTGCCACAGAGCAATGCTCCCTGACCTCTAAAGCAAAGGAGGAGCTTAAGCAGAGAACCTGTATATGTATGTACATACAGTCATACCTCGGGTTACGGCCACTTAAGGTTACGTGTTTTTGGTTTGCACAACGCGCTGAACCTGGAAGTACTGGAACGGTTTACTTCCGGGTTTTGGTGCTCGCGCATGCACAGAAGCGCCAAATTGCGACCCGTGCGTGCACAGATGCAGCGCTGCGGGTTGCGAACATGCCTCCCGAGCGCCCACTGTATATATGTTTGCAGTATCTACACACCTAGTTTGGCCCTTACGTATGGGGAGCAGCTTAAAGGGTCGAAGAAACTTATGCAATCATTTGACTTTGAGGACTGACATCTCCTTCCCCTCCTGCCTGGCTGTCTGCTGAAGAAGAAAGCCTGCAGGCCCTCCGTGAGCCAGCTGTTTGCGCGGGGTGATTGCTGAATCACAGTCTGTAATCTCCGCTGGTAATCCTGGCTCCTTATTTTTGTCCTTGATTGGGATGGGCTCTGACTGTGCAGCCAGAAAATGCTGTTGCTGCTGCTGCTTCCAAGAAAGGGTACTTCATTTGCAAAATAGTGAAACAGGGATCACTTAAAAATAGCGGTCTGCTTCATTGGAACAATTTATTTGGCCGTGTGGGGCGCTTTGTGTGAATGGTATTGGGTTGGTGTCATGGGCTGGTTGGACGCAGAGAGGTGGTGGGAGGAACCAGCTGGGAAACCCCCAAGGGAAGAAGGCTCAGAGCCCGGGGAGTAGTAGTTGGACAACGGTGAGTGGTCAGAGGGAGAAGACTGGGAAGAGGAGGTGTCAGAAGCTGAAGAGGTAACAGGGCTGAGTGAGCAGGAAGAGGCTGTGGCAGAGAGAAGTCTGGAATCAGAGGAAGAAGCTGAAGCAGGAGAGGAGAGTGGCCAAGAGATAGAGATGAGTTTGGCCCGTGAAGAGTTGTGGTGATTTCCCCTCCTGCTGTGATGAGCTCCCCTTCCCATCTGTCTCCCAGAACCAGGAGAGGCATGGAAAGGGTGGAGGGAGAGGTTGGTGGCACCCAGTTTCCATTTGCTTGTGGGGGGAACCCCGGAGGGGAGGGGACTTAGGCAGCTGTGGGGTTGCAAGGACTTTCTTTTTTTTTTCACTTCATACTTTTTTTATTAATTTTTTAACTTAACATACAGACATAGAACTCATCAGTTATATTTACATTGTTATTTCATGGTTTATATTACATCCCATATATTTGTGTCTTATATCTTCCTTATATTCTTTTTTTACCTCCTATAAGTTCCATTCTTCTTACAGTACAAATCTGTCATTACTAAATCCCTCCATATTCCTCCCCCTTTCTTTCCCCGCCGGCTTCCCCCCTTCTTCCTCTGTTTTATTCTTTCTTTTGTTCAGTTCTTGCGGTTTCAAACCTCTTTATTGTTTTTATCATATGTTCTTACTTATTTTCAACTTTGTCCTCATCTTTTCCTCTTTATGTTTTTATATATTTCCAATTCAATAAAGTGTTATAAATCAAGCAATGAGATTCTAATTACTATTTCAGATTCCACATATTCTATTCAAATATAATAAAAATTTTCCCCATTCTTTTTCATATGTTCTACTTCCTGTTTGCCGAATTTTCACTGTCAATTTTGCTGTTTCCATATAGCTCACCATTTTTTGTCTCCATTCATCTATGGTTGGGATTTGTCGTTGCTTCCAAACTTGTGCCAATAAGATTCTCGCACCTGTTGTTGCGTACATAAATAGAGTCACATCCTCTTTTTCTACATCCTCTCCTACCATACCCAACAAAAATGCCTCGGGCAGTTTTTTGAATGAATATCTATAGATCTTTTTTAATTCATTGTAAATTTCTTCCCAATATTGTTTCACTTTAATACAATTTGCAAGGACTTTCAGCAACTGCTTCATGGGGGCAAGACCTGCCGGAGACAAGTTGTTGCGCTGATTAGGCCTGACACTCCCGTGCAGATCCTGGCTTTCTTGAGAAAGAGTTAACTCCACCTGCTCAGTGCAAGAGTTACTGCCGCTCGCTCCTGTCGCCAGATCTGTGCCTAGAAATGTGGCCCAAAAGGAAGTGTGAACAAGCGCATGCATGCACCCCACTCTCCTTTCTTCAGGCCCATCAGTTCAGAACAATTCCCAGGTTTAAAATCTCAAATGTGGTTATCATTTTCGCATATCGGGGCCTGTTTGTACCCTGGCTGCTACGACAGAGCTCTCTGCTGAGGCAAGCATTTCAGGCAGGTGTATGAATAGTGCATACCTGCACTGCCCCCCCCCTTTCCAACAATTGAGCCAAGACTAAGAGCACCATCTACTGGGGTACAGCAGCATGTAAATTTGATTTCTTTCTTAAGCCCAATAAACTGCTTGCATTTTCTAACCCAGTATTCATCGGCCTGGTACCCTCCAGAGTTTTTGAACTCCCGGGAGCCCCAGCTATGGAAGATGGGACTTCTGTTTCTTGAAAGGCATGGTAGAGACTAGTAGTAATGACTTTGGGGAGATTTGGTGCAGCTGGGGTAGGCAAGGGGGCTGAATGCACAGTCTCCAGTAGCCAAAATACGCATGGCTCAGAAAGAAAGACTTGGTAGCCATGCAAGAGGTTAGTTGGCCACCACTGGTCCGTAGGCATGAGCTTTGATCCTGTGCATCCTAGTTCTACCAACGCCTTACACAGCCCTGCCATTGTGGTGAGCAGGGTTATCAAAGGAGATCTTTCTGTCCTGAGTTTTCTAAAAAGCTCTGCCTTGTGGCAGTGATACTGCCACAAAGAGAGAGAAAGAGTACTTATAGTTCGACATGTGGGGGAACCAGGTTGTGAAAGCCACCATAGAGCGTGATGAACAAAGATTTAACCCTCAGACTCACATGAGCTAAGTGGATACCTTCTTGAGAACATCAGCTCTTTTCTGGTTGGTTGGTTTTGGCATGGCCTTCCCCTGTGTATATATACCAGCATGGAGATTATTGGAAATGATGAGCGTGCTGACATGTTTCGTGGGAATTATCAGCATGCTGGTGGTGCGTGCCTCCTGATTCTTCCTGCTTTGCTCCTTCCCTGGTGCAAGTGGAAGAAACAAACCAAGAAGCTGCAATTGAGCTCGGTTGCCTGTTACGTCTGAACCTGGGATCCTGGTTTGCTGCTCCCTAACAAGCCAGAAGGGATGTGGGTGGCGCTGTGGGTTAAACCACAGAGCCTAGGGCTTGTTGATCAGAAGGTTGGCAGTTCGAATCCCCGCGACGGGGTGAGCTCCCTGTTGCTCGGTCCCAGCTCCTGCCCACCTAGCAGTTCGAAAGCACGTCAAAGTGCAAGTAGATAAATAGGTACCGCTCCGGCGGGAAGGTAAATGCCGTTTCCGTGCGCTGCTCTGGTTCGTCATGCTGGCCACAAGACCCAGAAGCTGTACGCCTGCTCCCTTGGCCAGTAACGCGAGATAAGCACCGCAACCCCAGAGTCGGGCACAACTGAACCTAATGATCAGGGGTTCCTTTACCTAACAAGCCAGAATCGTTAGCTAGCCTTCAACCATGATTTATTGTTAGCTTTTGAATCTTGGCATTTTAAGGCACGACAGATGAAAATCCTGGCTTGGTACATCACAGGAAATCAAGCTTTACGTGAGATTTCTCCCACTTGCACAAGGGGAGGAGTGATGGGGAAGCCACCATGCACCGTGGACCAGCATGTTGTTCAGTAAACCATGGTAAGACAGCAACTTTGGCTGGCCATGATGTTCAAACCATCCATTGACATGATGGTGAAGGGTTAGTCTTTACATATTTTTTTTTGTATTGTAAAAAAAAGATGTTTTAAAACGTTCACAAGTACTTTCCCAAAAAACCCAGAGTCCTTTCTGTTGGGGATAATTCAGACTGAAATTCCCAGGTGTCAGAAAAGTTTATGTATGCTACAATTGCGGCCCGTGTTTTGTTAGCCCAAAAATGGAAAACGAGCGAGGTCCCAACCAAAGAAGAATGGCAACTTAAGTTGACAGAATATGCACAACTCACAGACTTAACATATAGAATAAGAGAACAAGAAGAACATATGTTTAAAGAAGATTGGAAAACGTTTATTGAATATATGGGAAATAATTGTGTACAGCTGAAAACGCTGGCAGCATTAAGATAAATTCAACAGTGTAAATAAGTTTTGATGGATGCAATAATGGAATACTGATTGGTATAGTTTTTGTAAAATATGCAGGGATTTATGATATGTAAAATGAACCATGGAAAGAGAAGAAGGGAAGTCATTGATATCTTAAGGATGTAAAATGAGTATTTTAAATTGTAAAACAGAAAATTTAATAAAAATTATAAATACACACACACATGGTTATTCTTTACAGGGGGGATAGCAGGTTCCCCTCTCACACACACTAAACCTTATTTCTGTGTTTGTTTTAGGAGGCATGGCGGCTTCTCACTTCTATGATTACAGTTCTTCCAAGACATCAGAAAGGGGCAATGGCTCCTTTTACACTTCCCTGATTTCCGATGACTTCTATGCATCTCAGGATTCCTCTTACTTCACCGGCAACCTGCCCAAAGCGGGCAGCCAGGTTACGACTTCAGACAGCACGGAAGGATTTCACACCCAGGACGGGACTGCGTTCGAGTCCCGTGGCCTGTTTAGCTCCGATTCGGGGATAGAGATGACCCCGGCAGAATCCAGCGACGTCACCAAAACCTTTGCTGATCCCATGGAGCAGATGAAGTCGGACGCTTATAAATACATGGACATCAGTCGATCAGAGGAGATCAAATGTCAAGAGAGGTGTGACACAGGCCTGGGAGATGTGGGGCCTCCGAGCTTGAATAATAAATGCCTGGAGGATACTGCTGGACCTAAAGGGACAGTTTTTGAGAGAAAACCTGGGGCCAAAGAGCCAGGCTTATTTGAGGGGTCGACTTTTCCATCCGAGACGTTTGGCGACCAGCAACGCCACCCCACGGTAACAGCGCCCGTCAAGATTACGCTGACTGAGATAGAAACCTTAGAGGGGCCTGTTGCGAAGGAGAAAACCCCAGAAAAGCAAGAGGCAGGCCTCAAACCAAGCCACGAAGTGGTTCCCACGGTGACAGTGTCCGAGCCAGAAGATGATAGCCCTGGCTCTATTACACCACCTTCTTCAGGGACAGGTAAAGACTGCTTGTACTCGGTAGCATGGATATAAATGCATCTTTCTGTGGGGATTATTTGTTACAGTGTGAAGCATTTGTGGTCCGTGTGGCTCTGTGGTATAAAGGTGAAACTCGAAAAAATTAGAATATCGTGGAAAGGTTCATTTCTTTCAGTAATTCAACTTAAAAGGTGAAACTAATATATGAGATAGACTCATGACATGCAAAGCGAGATATGTCAAGCCTTTATTTGTTATAATTGTGATGATTATGGCGTACAGCTGATGAGAACCCCAAATTAACAATTTCAACTTTGGGGTTTTCATCAGCTGTACGCCATAATCATCACAATTATAACAAATAAAGGCTTGACATATCTCGCTTTGCATGTCATGAGTCTATCTCATATATTAAACTCCAGTAGCTAATGAAAACAATTGGACTTTTCCACGATATTCTAATTTTTCGAGTTTCACCTGTATAAATTAAGCACTGATCCCCATGTGGGAGTTTTTCTGGGGCTGAAGCTTGCATGGAATTAAGACCATTTGCATCGCTGTCACAGATGCTTCTGAGTGGGCTGTGAGGACTCAGGCGTGAGAACTAAAGGGTCTTGAGAATGCCTCTCTGGCCTTCCCTTTGGGCTTTGGCGAGAGGTGGGCGATATCTGGTTTTCAACATCATGATATATCACCAGCTAAACACCACGATATATCACGGTGTCCGAAATAAGGATGGAGCTACGCAGAGGCAAACAGTAGGGCTGGGCAATATCTGGTTTTCAGCCTTGTGATATATCACCAGCTGAACATCATGACCCATCACAGTGTCTGAAATAAGGATGGAGTTACGTGGAGGCATGGGCTGCCTTCCTGGTTTTCCCTGCATCGTGATTTTTGCCGGCGCCCTGCTCTTGTGATTCGCTGCTTCCTGCATGAGGTAAGGGAGAGCTGAGTCGGCAGGGTTAACAGGCTGCAGGAATGGAGAGAAGCATTGGCTGGCTTCACGGTTTTCCCCACAGTGTGATTTTTGCACAGCACGCACACACGCACACACATCATGGTTCGCGATATATATTGCCAGATCAAAAATTATGAACCTGATATCATGATCCAGACTTCCCACTGGTTTGGGGCGATATATTGATATATCGTGCAGCCCTAGATCTGGTGTAGCGTTCTCTTTGATGGAGGACACTAATTGGCAGTTGGCTGCATCAAGAAACTCAACCGGTGCATGGCTTGAATCACAGCCACCTTCTGGTACTCGGGACTGAAGCCTGCCTGGTTTGGCAGCATTGTTCAATTTCTTGTTAAAATTACAGCGGTACCCCGGGTTACATACTTAATCCGTTTCGGGTTACAGTACGTAACCCGAAAAGGATGTAACCCGAACAATTCGTTCTTTGCATGTGCAGACCGAAAAAACCGTGAAAAACGCTCTGTGCATGCACAAATCACGCGCGTCGGGTTGTGCTTCCAGGTTAGCAGAGTTCGTAACCCGAAAAGTACGCAACCCGAAGCGTACCTAACCCAAGGTACGACTGTATATGCCGCCCTTCATCCAAAGATTTCAGGGCAGTTCACAACATTAAAAAACAGGATAAGAGCACAAAATAAATAGTTAAAACAAAACAGAGATTTTATGGCAGAGAGATGCTTTTGTATCCCAAGGGCCTGGTGTTCCTTTGGGACTACAACAGCATCCCTGAGTGCTTGCTTCTACACACGCATTAATACCTGCGGAATTGTACATTGGCAAGCTGTAACAAAGGCAGGGTGAACGTCCAGTGCTCTCTCCTGTGTCAAGATTGCTCTGGACTTCTTGCAGCTCCGAAGCAGGGAAGAATCAAACTCTGGTTGCATCCATACCATACCTTTATAGCCATTTTAACAGTTGTGGCTTACGAGTGCTGTAAAGATTCTTGGGAACTGTAATTTGTAAGGGAGCTGGGAACTGGGCTTGTTGTTGTTGTTTCTTGAATATGTATTTTGTGGTTTTATATTCTGATTTTATCCTGTGATCCGCCCTGAGACCTGTGGGTATAGGACAGTATATAAATTCTAACAGCAGCAGTAGCAGCAGCAGCAGCAGCAGCAACAACAACAACAACAACTGTGTTGCTGTTATCATGACTTTTTTTTCAGCTGGAACTCACTGCAACTGAGTTCTGGCACCTCTCAGGTGAGCGCCATTGCCATCATAAGAGAATCATAGAATCACAGATTCTTAGAGTTGGAAGAAACCACAAGGGCCATCCAGTCCAACCCCCTGCCAAGCAGGAAACACCATCAAAGCATTCCTGACAGATGGCTGTCAAGCCTCCGCTTAAAGACCTCCAAAGAAGGAGACTCCACCACACTCCTTGGCAGCAAATTCCACTGCCGAACAGCTCTCACTGTCAGGAAGTTCTTCCTAATGTTTAGGTGGAATCTTCTTTCTTGTAGTTTGAATCCATTGCCCCGTGTCCGCTTCTCTGGAGCAGCAGAAAACAACCTTTCACCCTCCTCTATATGACATCCTTTGATATATTTGAACATGGCTATCATATCACCCCTTAACCTTCTCTTCTCCAGGCTAAACATACCCAGCTCCCTAAGCCGTTCCTCATAAGGCATCGTTTCCAGGCCTTTGACCATTTTGGTTGCCCTCCTCTGGACACGTTCCAGCTTGTCAGTATCCTTCTTGAACTGTGGTGCCCAGAACTGGACACAGTATTCCAGGTGAGGTGTTCATATTGAGTTCCAGCACCTCTTTTTCTAGAAAATAGCACTGATTATTATTAAATTTATATACTGCCCTATACCCACACCCAACGTGCTCAACAAACTACAGTTCCCAGGATTATTTGGGGGGGGCGGAACCTTTAAATATATGGTACAGATGGGATCTGTATCACATGTCATTAGGGATGCATGAACATTAGCTGAAAAACAATTGGCATCCTTGGGTCGTTGTTTTTAAGTGCTTTCTTTGAGTACTTGCAAAAGCTCAAAGAGATTTTGCAAGCGTGGGGGAAATGGTTGCTCGCCCTGTTAGCTGTTTTCAAAGTTGCTATCTTCAACTCTGCCTGTTGAAGCAGAGTTTGTCCATGGATTTGAGCAGCCACCCCCATCACTGAAGACCCCTTGGGTCAAGAAGTGAGTTCACCTGCAGTGAAAACAAAATAAAAAATAAAAAATAAATTCCTTCCAGTAGCACCTTAGAGACCAACTAAGTTTGTTCTTGGTATGAGCTTTCGTGTGCATGCACACTTCTTCAGATACACTGAAACAGAAGTCACCAGACCCTTATATATAGTGAGAGAGTGGGGAGGGGTATTACTCAGAAGGGTGGTGGGAATGGGTGATTGGCTGATAGGTGTGGAAAACCTGTTGACGACTGTTAACGACTGCAATTGGTCTTACAGGAAAAGCAAGGGGTGAGATGGCCAAAAATAGCTTTGTCATGTACAGTGGTGCCCCACTAGACGAATGCCTCGCTAGACGAAAAACTCGCTAGACGAAAGGCATTCGCTAGCGGAAGGCTGCCTCGCAAGACGAAAAAGTCAATGGGCTTTTTTTTTGCGAAAACCGCTATTCTGCCTTGGTGCTTTGCAAGACGAAAAATTCGCTATACGAAGACACTCGCAGAATGAATTATTTTCGTCTTGCGAGGCACCACTGTACTGTATAATGAGCTAAGAATCCAATGTCTTTGTTCAGACCAGGTCTCTCCATGGTTTTAAGTTTGGTAATTAGTTGCAATTCAGCAACTTCTCTTTCCAGTCTATTTCTGAAATTCCTTTGTAGTAAGACAGCTACTTTGAGATCTTGTATAGAATGTCCTGGGAGACTGAAGTGTTCTCCTACTGGTTTCTCTGTCTTGTGATTCCTGATATCAGATTTATGTCCATTTATCCTTTGGTGTAGGGTTTGGCCTGTTTGTCCAATATAGAGAGCTGAAGGGCACTGTTGGCATTTGATGGCATACACAATGTTGGATGATGAGCAATGAATTTGCCATGGGCAGGGGGGGGGGGCTCCAGCAGCCTTAGGGGTGGAGGAAGAGGAGGTTTAGAGTTTGAGAAGAATCGAGGCAAAACGGCCTGCTTGTGCAGTGCTTTGCCCACCTCAGTCGTCTCACAGATTCAAGCACCCTTCTTTGAATGCTTCTGTCCCCATCTCTAAACGTAATGCATTTTGAAGCCCTGCTTCCTACTTGCAATATTGTCGGAATGAACAGTCGTTCTTATCTACACACAAAACAAGCTGCTTTATAATTTGAGCGCAGCTGTGTTGGCTGGGCCTGATAAGAGCTGTAGTCCAAAACATTTGGAAGGCACCAGATTGAGGAAATGCCCAAACTTCTCCAGCACAGATTTCTTCTGAATAATATTTATCAGGTGCTCTTTGCTTCCTGAAGGGGCAAAATACGATTTTTGCTAACGTTTTCTCCTTCTCTTTCCCTCTTTTATTGTGTCTTGTTTTCTCCCCTCCCTGCTTCTTTGCTCTCCTTCACTTCCCCCCGCCTCCCCTCCCACCACCCGGTCATCTCCTTTGAAACCCCAGAAGCTTCTGGGGCAGAGGCCCAAGGTAAGGGAAGCCTGTCTGAAGATGAGCTCATCAGTGCCATTAAAGAAGCAAAGGGCTTTTCCCACGAACACCCAGAAGGCCAGAATTCTCCAGCTGTTGCGCCAGACAAGCAAGGTCCTAAAAAGAAGGTTCCGGAATTTGCAGCCGGCGGCCCTCCTGGAGACAACGAAGGGAGCAGCGCCGAGTCTGGCGACTCCGAGATAGAGCTGGTCTCAGAAGACCCGCTGGCCGCTGAGGAGGTTCTCCACTCCAATTACATGACCTTCAGCCACGCCGGGGGCCCTCCTCCCTCCCCGGCTTCTCCTTCAATACAGTACAGCATCCTGAGAGAGGAGCGCGAGGCCGAACTGGACAGCGAGCTCATCATCGAGTCGTGCGACGCCTCGTCGGCCTCTGAGGAGAGCCCGAAGCGGGAGAACGACTCGCCCCTGATGAAGCCCGTCATTATGGACATCATCCAGGAGGAGAGCCACTCCAGGAACGAGAACAGCAGGGCTTCAAATTACAACGTAAGCAGCTTGAAGGAGAGCAGGATGAACAGGGAGAATCTCGCAGACTCTGCCGCCTACCTGAAGTGCTCCTTCACCTCGCCCAAAGCGAACCCTGACCCAACGCTTGCTTCGGCTGCTAGCGCCGAAGAGACAAAGGACAAAGTAGCAGAGAAGAAATCAGCCGAGGCGGCGGCAGCAGCTGTTGCCGCGAACAAACCATCGTCCAAAGACCCGGCGGCAAGGAGTCCCTGGCCTTCCCCTCCGCTCCCGTTTCTAAATAAGCAGAAAGGTAATTTTATATGTCCGTTTGTTCATCCTCTAAATGAATGCACGTTGGCCAGAATATGAACCGGGCTGGTGGAAGCTAGCTTTCTCTGGTACGCTCAGTGGCATAGCATGTTTTGCCCGTGTCCAGGGCTGTGCAGAAAGGGTGGGTGAGAGGGGAACGGATGGAGTATGCACACACATTCAACTGCCTAATGGTGTCTGCATCACCCAGGAGATCGCAGCCACAGAGATGAGAAAAGAAGAGCTGTTCTATTGTTTGGAGAGGTCAATTCCTGGTTTGGGTGGAGAAGCCGTTTTCAATGGAGCCCAGCAATGGAAGTGTGCAGCCGTATTGAGGCAGCACAGGGTGCTAAAATGTTTTGCCGCTAACAGTTTTGCACCTGGGACAACTGTCCCTGTGCTCCCTGCCCCACGCTACGCTACTGAGTACACTGGCCCTCACTAGTGGGTTGTGGCCTGATCCATGGTGGGTTGCAATAGGAGCATCCCTACCATTCTGCAATTGTATGATAAAAGATTAAGAAATGAGTTCCTGAAGGCATATTTGGGTTAAAAGTGTGTCATGGGTGTGACAGGTTGGAGCTACCCAATGTAGCAGAAACAGGAGGAATTAGGAGTCTTGTCTTCCCTTGTCTTACCTTCAAGGTAAGTACATTCATGTGCTGGGAGAAGTTCTTAAACAGAGTTGATTACAACTGAGATGAACTATGGGTGTTGTCTTCAATGTAGTCTGTATCCAAGCTCCTTTTGTTGTTGGTTTGGCCACTTGCCTTTGCAGCATAAAAACAATCCACTTAGCATGTGTTTTCAGATACTTTCAGACATCCCCATGCTTACCACAAATGGTGTTCCCTTTCGGAAAATTGCCTCTTAATATTATTAGCTAAATGCACAAACTGCCATGTTGCATAATCTGCTGCATTAACAGAAAGACAGCCCTGCGGGATCAGGCCATTGGCTCATCAAACCCAGCATCCTCTTCTCACAGTGGCAACCAGGTGTCTGTTGATAATTCCACAAGCAGAACACAAGTGCCATAGCTCTCTCCTGGCCTCTGATTCCTTCAGGCGACACTGGAGATCGTACATAACCATTGCAGTTGGTAGCCATTGATAGCCTGTTGCTCATCTCATGCACAATGCATGGGAAGATCCAACCTTTCCTTGCTCAGGACAGTCCGCCCAGCATGCTTGTAGATGGGTGGTGAAAATTTCCTTCCCACATGGACCTCCTTGGCCAATTCTATTGAATTTCTGCTGTGCATATCTTGTTTCTCTTGGCTTCTGTTTAAATAGAAAGCTATGAAAACCCACAAAGAAAATTGTTCAGAGTTGGCTGGTCCATAAACAGTCATTTTTAATAATAATAATAATAATAATAATAATAATAATAATAATAATAATAATAATAGCAGCAGCAGCAGCTGTGATAGATTTCCCTGGAGGTTTTGTTCATTATTTCCTAATATACTCTGGGAGCTTTTCCTGTTATCGGCAGTACCATTTGTCAGCTTTTCTTGATACATAGCCAAGATGAAAACCATTATGTTTGCCCATAAACAGAGAAAAATAGAGCTAAATTCACTCCTGTTGTAAACTACATCAAGCTTCGTTGGATAGTTTCAGCTTTGGCCAATTTACTAGTCAGGAGCACTGAGTAATACTTTACCTACCTATCTGCCCTATTCATCTGTTAAAATCCTACTGTTCCTCTACTGAACTCAAGACAGTACTGTTAGGGGTTCCCTCATTTTATCATGCCAGCCTAAGTTGTAAGATAGGATAGGCTGAAAGAGAGGGTGGCTGGCCCAAGGACACCTGGGAGAGTTCATGCCAAGTTTGGGACTTGGACATGTTAGGAACTGTAGTTCTGGTAGGGAGAGTGGTTTTATGGAACAGAGAATCTTCAGAACTCTCACTAAACTACAGTTCCCAGAATTCTTTGGGGGGCAAGGCAGCCATGGAAGAGTGGTTCAAAACCAAGCCAGTTTGAACTTTTCTCCAAAAAATATGAATGACATTTTATGTTGCCTCCACAGTATAGGCAGAAAGGGTATCAGCGTAATAGTAGTGAATACAGTGGTGTCAGTTTGCGGGATTACCTATATGGGTATTCTTGAGTCAGGTTAACAATTAATTATTTTCAAAAAATATCTTGATGGGCGAGGGTGAAGCCAGAGGTAAACCCTGGTGAGACAAGAGGCATATCTTCCCCTCTCCTTCCCTCCCTCTCTCTGTGTGTATTTGTGTCTTGTTTTAAATCTTCAAAATTTAATTTGAATTTAATAATGGCTTGCTCAAGTCTTGGGAACAGGGTTGCCAACTCTCAGATATTTAATCAGCCTGTTTACTATCGAGTGTTCTGTTATTCGGCAAATAGATGCATTAAAATGCCCAGCAGTTGGCACTCCTGTTCTTGAGGCCTAAGCAAGCCATCTCAAATCCAGATTTTTGCAAGTGCAAAACAGAATGTGAGCTATGACACCACTGATATCCTCATTTGGGAAGGTTGCATCGCACAGAGCTTTGAAAGCTGCCTCTGTTTTTCTGACTGCTGCTCATCGTCTTCTTTTTTCCTCCCGGCTACTTTGCAGTGTGACCTTATTATGAGTTTTGCTTCCGCAGGCCCCGAAACGTGATTGCGAGATGGAAACAGATCTGAGATTTGCAGCAGAGCTAGTTCTTACTTTTGAGCATTTGTTGCCATCCAGTGGCTATGATGAAAAGCACAGAACTGAACTCTCATACTGTCTAAAACTCTGTTCTTATTTTCTTATTGCTATCATTTGTATATTGCTTTATATTTTTTAAGAAAAAAATAATCTCAAAGTCGTTTACAACCTGCATTAAAACATGAAACCCAAACAATCCAGAATAAAACATTCGTGAAGGAAGTCAAATATAAAGTATACATTCAAAGCAACATAATCAACACAAAACTCAAATATCATCCTTATAAATTTCAAAATAAAATACTGCATAGGAGGTCAACTACAGGCAGAGGGCCTTCTTGGTCATGGCACCCTCCCTGTGGAACACCCTCCCTTCAGATGTCAAGGAGATAAAGAACTATGCAACTTTTAGAAGACATCTGAAGGCAGCCCTGTATCAGGAAGTTTTTAATGTTTGATGTTTTTATGTTTTAATGTATGCTGTAAGTTGCCCAGAGTGGCTGGGAAACCAGCCAGATGGGTGGGGTATGATAATAATAATAATAATAATAATAATAATAATAATTATTATTATTATTATTAAATGCACATTCAATGCAGCAATTTTAACCAAAAAAATCTTAAACATTTCAAAATACAACATTGCTAAAGGAAGTCAAATATAGAATGTACATTTTAAAACAGTATAATTGGCAAGAGACAAAAAACTATAATCTTAAGCATAGAACATGTATGCTGCTGTTGCTGCCAATGGTGGTTCATGGCAGGTGGCGGTTGTAGAAGCTCAGGCTCAATGACCTCGGTCTGCGCTAAGAGGCAACCAAGATGCTATCTGGCCTCTTCAGTAGCCTTAGCTTTTGTAGATGGAGTCAGTCCGAACCCCGCTAGGTGGGAAAAGGTCTGCAAGGCAGGGAATAGGTTTTCAGGACTCAAAGCCAAGGTTGTATTAGAGAAGTGTTAAGAAGCAGAGCTATTCCTTTATCATAATAACCTATAGTCTGGATTCTCAAAAATGAGTTTCGCTGGAACAGGGCATCTCAGAGTAGATGTTTACACGGGCAAATGGTTTTGGCTGTTGTTCTGAGGCAATGCACTAAAGTCTTGCATAGTTCTGACTGGTTCAGATCTCACAGCCAAACCATGGTTTAGCCTCCAGGACTTACACTCTCCCCAGTCCTCACTTTCCATATTCTAATTCTCTTCCTTGCTTCTTTTGTACAATACACAAAGATTATGGTAGTTAGGCTGGAAACCTTAATTCAGAATCCAGTTCGAACCATCGTTTCAAATTCTGGCTTGGAAGCAAACGAGAGAGAGAGAGAGAGAGAGAGAGAGAGAGAGTGTCAAGGCACAAAATAGTACTGGGGAATAAATATGGAGAACGTCGATATTTTGCTTCAGAGATGTACATCTGTGAGGGGAATGCAGGGTCTCATCTAACATTTTGCAGCACCCTTAAGAAATGACAGTCCCTAGGATTCCTTTGGGGAAGCCATGACTGTTTAAAATGGCATGATGATGCTTTAAATGTACGGCACAGATGCGATCTGTGTTGCTGCTAGCGTTGTGATAGATTGATCTGGATTGTGATAGGTCAATCGGTGTGGGCATTGTGATTGGCTGATCTGTACTGGGGTCTGGGTTGTGATAGGTTGATCTGTGTCGGCCGGTATGATGAGTGGATATATTGCTTGCTGTCAAGAGCTTTGCTAACACATAGAATAGCTCGGCTTTGCTGTAGATGAGCAAAAAAATAATAATTTGTGGCTTCTGCCTTCATGGCCCAGCCCATCTATCAGACACCTATCTTTTGTAGAATCATAGAATTGTAGAGTTGGGAGGGACCCTGAGGGTCATACAGTCCAACCCCCTGCAATGCAGCAATCCCAACCACAGCATCCATGACAGATAGCCCTCCAACATCTGCTCCTCCTTTCTTGTAACTTGAAGCCAACAGTTACAGGTAGGTAGCCGTGTTGGTCTGCCATAGTCGAAACAAAATAAAAAAATTCTTTCCAGTAGCACCTTAGAGACCAACTGAGTTTGTTCTTGGTATGAGCTTTCGTGTGCATGCACACTTCTTGAAGCCAACAGTTCGAGTCCTACCTTCCACAGCCGGAGAAAACAACCTTGCTTTCACGAGTTGTCATCCTTAAGCTACACCCTGGCTGTGCCTGCAATAACCAAATTGGACTTACTTTGGGGGAAACATTTGTTATTCCACCCTCCCCACCCCCCGGAAAGAGTGCCTGTAGCCCATGTAAAGTATAATATCACTAGTGTACCCACTTTGTTTGCTTGACAGAGACTCTGGGCTTTTTAGCAGCAGCACAGTTGACAGGAATTCAACTGGTGCAGTTTCCCCAGGATGGAGAAGCAACGGGAAATGCTGTTCCTGATGAATATCTGCCTGCCATTCAGCTGTTAAAAGTACAGGTCCTCTGTCAGGCAAAAGTGAACAATGGCGACTGCCCTCTGAGGTCTGTTAGCCCCTCTGCAAACAAACAAGCAAAAAAACAACAACAGCTGCCACAAATGGAAAATTTCTATTGCTTGGGAAATTTCTCCTTATTGGTAATTCCTTTAAAAATATTTTTCTTTCCTGCACCTTCTATTAACTAGCATTTTCCTGAAGGCAAACAACACAATTACACAAACAAAAAAGATAAAACATACAATTGAAAAATTTTAAAAATGCAAAAAAAAAAAAAATTCAAAACCAGAGGCGGCAGCACTGCACAGCAGTTTAGAAAGGAAAAAAGAAAACAACAATCAGAAAGAAGAGATGTTTTGTTTATTGCCATATTATCCTGGCAGAATCTGGCAGAAGAGGAACAACTCCGCTTTTCACAAGATAAAAAAACGCAGGGTTGAAGGACACATTGGCACCAGTTTGAAATACTACACTTCCCCAAGGCCATTTTAAACAAAAGGCACACTCTGGTGTGGTCCGTCGCAGTTCCCTGAAAAGTGTACCTGCATGCAAACATCTGTTGATCACGTCGGCGCCTTAATTTTTAGGTATACCTTAACAACCGCAAACAAAGATTTAGGGTGGCCATATTTTGAAAGGCATAAAAGAGGACACATTTGCCAACTTCTACTTTTAACTATGAATCACTATGACGACCCTCATTTTACATACCCATGAAAAGGAGGATGTGTCCGGAAAAAGAGGACATATGGCAACCCCAACGCAAACAAAAGCTTGAGAACATCAGACAACCCTGCCTTAAACCCTGGGTATCTGCTGCCGGTCATTGTAGAAACAATACTGATCTGGTTGTATGAAGTATGATGTGACTCGATAAAAAGCAACTGCCTTGTGTTTCTGAAACTTGGGAAGGTGCTTAAAAAGGGGTGGAGGCATGTGGAGAATTTGCCCAAATCCAGACTTACTGCTTTCCTGAGCTTTATGATTTGGATTTCAGGTCTGAGTCTGGAGAATGAGGGGAAGAGCTGGTTTGCTTTGCAGCATTCAGACGTAGTTCTTACCCATTTTTTTTATCTTTTATTTGCTCATAACGGTGTGCAATGAGCTCATGCATCTTTTCCCCCAGGGGGAATCCTCGAGAGCCACCCCACCCCAAAGATCTTATTTTTTTCCTTTCCACTTACTGTTACTATTTACTGGTATTAAATTTCTGTCCCGCACTTTCTCCCAAAGGAGCCTAGGAGGGCAAACAGTGGAGCAAAACATTAAAAAAAAAAAAAGATTAAAAACATTCAAGAACCCATAACCTCGGAATAGAGATATTGGAAAAGCAAAGCTTGTATATATGCCTGTTTATAGATACGTAGCTTGCCTACCTAGGGGTTGCTGCTGTTACCATGGAGAAGCGGGATTTTGAAGCTTCACGGTGCAGCCTGTTTTGCAGAGGTTGCCTGGGAGTTCGGTGTGTTTTTTGCAGGAGTGGCTTTGTTTGCAACCATCGTGCCTGAACAATACCAGCATCTCTCCTGACAAATAAAAAATTTGTGGGGTGCAGAATGGGATGTTTTGCTAGGATATTTGAGCAAACACGTGAGGCCGGATTCCATCGTCGTCTGCGTGTTTTCTAAGTAGGCTGGCTTTGTAATCGGCAGCAAAGCTGTAACCGAGCTCAGAGCAGAAGGGATGCTTGGCTGAGTATTTCGGAGCCATCTGGCTGCAAGCCGCTCCTGCATTCTGGCCCCATCTGGCTTATAGCACTTGAATAACTGTAGCGGAGAGAAGGAGCCCCCTCTTTGTTTGAGGTGGTTTTGCAAAGCTTTTGCCTTCAAAGGAAACCATTTCCGGGTCAACCTGGCTGCTGAGGAACCCCTGGGCTTCTCACACATTGATCCTGTGCATTGCAGAAAATTCGGGGAGCGTTGGGTCAGCAGCACTGCCCACATTGTCATGCTAAGGCCCCATGCGCTGTTGCCCCCACAAATACACCAAAGGGCCCACTCAGTACTGTAGGTGTACCCCTGGAGGGGGAAATGGCAGTAGTGGGCATGCCGGCGCTCAGAGGAAACATATCAATTTCTACTGTTCTTCTCATGGATGGAGTTGCCATTATGTTAGGGGCTCTCACAGAGCCAGTGTGGTGTAGTGGTTAAGAGTGGTAGACTCGTAATCTGGTGAACCGGGTTCGCGTCTCCGCTCCTCCACATGCAGCTGCTGGGTGACCTTGGGCTAGTCACACTTCTCTGAAGTCTCTCAGCCCCACTCACCTCACAGAGTGTTTGTTGTGGTGTTAGCCTTTGAGACTCCTTTGGGTAGTGATAAAGCGGGATATCAAATCCAAACTCCTCCTCCTCCTCCTCCTCCTCCTCTCCTCCTTCCTTCCTCTTCTTCTTCTTCACCACAGTTTGAAAGCCACCATGCTAAATATTGTGACTCGGTTCTCAGACAAGTCTATG
>OFHU01002674.1:0-12534 GCA_900245905.1 Lacerta viridis | reverse complement strand
CCTCAGGCCAATTCCAACTGCACATCTTCGTGGCTCAACAGGGCATGCAGTTAAACTCTTAATCAAAAGGAAGATGGTTGGACCTCTTCTCACCCCGATCCTTTCAAACAGAGCTGGCGACCTTTTTAAGGGGCACATTTCTGCTCTTGTCATTCTTACGGAGCTGCTGAAACACCCATGAACTGTAAACCCTCCTCCATTAATTGTGCAGCTGCTGAAATTATCTCCGGCTAAGTCTCCATCACAAATCTGGAAAAAAATCCAACCTGCAGTTGATACTCTCATCCAGGTGGAAGAATGGAAAAGTGAAATGCAAGATCTAACAGGAAAGAATAGAGACACATTCAGTTTGGTTGTTTCTCAGTCCGTAGGCTGAGTGACAGAGTCTCTGCTCAGGGTTGATTATATGTTATTTATATGAGGTTTGGGGAACCTGTGGCCCTCCAGATGTTGTTAGATTCCATCAACTCCAGGTAGCATCCCCAATTATCAGGGATGATATCAGGGGCGTACCCAGGATCAAAACTAGGGGGGGGGCAAGCCATGGTCGTTCAGGTTGTGACATTTCAGCACGGAAAGGCAAATGAAACCAAAATTTTAGGAAAATTATATATAATTATAGCAGTGCTTTATTATGGTAGTTATTACAATTATTTGCTTGTTGTTGTTTTTTAATTTTTATTCTAGTTACATGTCTTATACCAGGGGTGGCCAACTGTGATCTACTTTCAGAATTAAAATCTGGCAGTGATCTACCCCCGTTTTTGGGGGTTCAGCTCAAAGTTGTTGACCTTTTTGGGGGATGAGGAATGCCCCGTTTTTTAGGGGTTCGGTTCGTTTTTAGTTGTTGAGCTTTTTTTAGGGACTAGACCTTCTGAAATAATTGATTTAAAAACTAACTCAGCAAGACAGAAGACTGCCTGCTTTGTAAAGTGTGACAACCTTTGAGGTACAAAACACCCAGACAAGAAAAACCAATTCAGCTAACTAGTTTACAAGAATACTTGGCTAGTTTAGATGTATTCAATTCTCCAGGGCCAGATGAACTACATCCAAGAGTATTAAAAGAACTGGCAGAGGTGATTTCAGAACCACTGGCAATAATCTTTGAGAATTCCTGGAGAACAGGCGAAGTCCCAGCAGACTGGAGGAGGGCAAATTTTGTCCCTATTTTCAAAAAGGGGGAGAGAGAAGACCCAAACAATTACCGCCCAGTCAGCCTGACATCAATACCAGGAAAGATTCTAGAGCAGATCATTAAGCAAACGGTCTGTGAGCACCTAGAAAGGAACGCTGTGATCACTAAAAGTCAGCATGGGTTTCTGAAAAATAAATCATGTCAGACCAATCTGATCTCATTTTTTGACAGATGTGGATGTAGCCTATCTTGATTTCAGCAAGGCCTTTGACAAGGTGCCCCATGATATTCTTGTAAAGAAGCTGGTAAAATGCGGGCTAGACAATGCTACCATTCAGTGGATTTGTAACTGGCTGACTGACCGAACCAAAGGGTACTCATTAACGGCTCCTCTTCATCCTGGAGAGAAGTGACTAGTGGGTTGCTACAGGTTCTGTCTTGGACCCAGTCTTATTCAACATCTTTATCAATGACTTGGATGATGGGCTTCAGGGCATCCTGATCAAGTTTGCAGATGACACCGAATTGGGAGGGGTGGCTAATACCCCAGAGGACAGGATCACACTTCAAAATGACCTTAACAGATTAGAGAACTGGGCCAAAGCAAACAAGATGAATTTTAACAGGGAGAAATGTAAAGTACTACACTTGGGCAAAAAAAAATGAAAGGCACAAATACAGGATGGGTGACACCTGGCTTGAGAGCAGTACATGTGAAAAGGATCTAGGAGTCTTGGTAGACCATAAACTTGACATGAGTCAACAGTGTGATGCAGCAGCTAAAAAAGCCAATGCAATTCTGGGCTGCATCAATAGGAGTATAGCATCTAGATCAAGGGAAGTAATAGTACCACTGTATTCTGCTCTGGTCAGACCTCACCTGGAATACTGTGTCCAGTTCTGGGCACCACAGTTCAAGAAGGATACTGACAAGCTGGAACGTGTCCAGAGGAGGGCAACCAAAATGGTCAAAGGCCTGGAAACGATGCCTTATGAGGAACGGCTTAGGGAGCTGGGTATGTTTAGCCTGGAGAAGAGAAGGTTAAGGGGTGATATGATAGCCATGTTCAAATATATAAAAGGATGTCATATAGAGGAGGGAGAAAGGTTGTTTTCTGCTGCTCCAGAGAAGCGGACACGGAGCAATGGATTCAAACTACAAGAAAGAAGATTCCACCTAAACATTAGGAAGAACTTCCTGACAGTAAGAGCTGTTGGACAGTGGAATTTGCTGCCAAGGAGTGTGGTGGAGTCTCCTTCTTTGGAGGTCTTTAAGCAGAGGCTTGACAGCCATCTGTCAGGAATGCTTTGATGGTGTTTCCTGCTTGGCAGGGGGTTGGACTGGATGGCCAATTCTATGATTCTAGGAGGGGGTGGGGTGGGGAGAGGGAGGTGGAGATCATGACGACTTTTCAAATGTACAGGAGAGTTTGCCTCGCTCAACAATCCTGGGGCAGTTGTGCGCGATACCTGACCCTCACAGTGTAAACAACCCCCTCCCAATCTCTTCCGTACGGATGAGGGGCAGGAGGACATCAGGGTCCACACAAAATAAAATAGGCGGAAAACACGGGAGCTGAGCAGAGGGTTGTAACAGGAAGAATTATCTGAAAGACGGGTGAGGTGGTGGTGGGGGATACACAGCTGAAACCGGGATCTTCTGGAGGTGGGAAGTAGCTGCTGCGGAGCTTTAATGGTGTTGATTTTGTGGAAGACGTCAGCAGAGGGTGAAGCGGCTTCCAAGCAGGTTTACTCGGCAGTCAACCCCGCGGGTTTTCCTCCCAAGAAAAGCGCAGGATAAAAGCACAGAAAAGCCAGGGGAGCTGCTTTGCAGCGAGTGGGGGAGACGGAGGAGCTTTGCCGGTGCTGTTGCTCACGAGCTGCTGGCTTGCCAGAGAGTCAGCCTGGAGGGAGGGGGACGGGGGAGCCACTTTGCTGGGAGGGAAGGAGCGCCACCGGGGCTGCCAATTGGCGCAGCTGCGCCATCCGCCCGGCTGCCGGGGGTGCTGATTGGCGCGCCCACCCACCCAGCTCTTTCAGATGCTTTGCCGCTCCCCCCTTCCTCCGCAACTGCCGCCAGCCATATATAGTTGGTGGGGCATGAAGCGTGTTTGCGTTTCCATGTCCTGCCAGGGAGTGGACTCAAGGCTGCTTGGGGGGGCAGCTGGCTTCTAGGGGGGGGCATCTGCCCCCTCCTGCCCCCCCTTCGGTACGCCCATGGGATGTACCTGTGCTAGTGGAACTATTGGGTTGGTGAATACTCTGCCACTAGACACTGGGCTGGCACCCATTTCTGACACGTTAGTCCCGCAACATCTGGAGGGGCACAGGCTCCTTATCCTCATGCTTCTGTGTTTTTGACATGATTATATATGGATGGAAATGTGACTATTTTAAAATATCTAATGGCTTTTTGGGAAAAGTGGCACACAAATCAATAGCAATATTAAATCAAATCAATAGCAACCTTACATCAACATTGGCAGTGGGAACACATCCTCCACCATACCACACACTAACAGGACAGCTTAGGCACAGGCAACAGAGTAAGCCATTTTGTTACATGCTCGGTTCCCCCCCCCCAGACCTTGTGGCTGCGTCTCCCTGCCACCGAGTGTCTGCCTAATGATTAGGCCGGCCCTGAAGGCAAAGGTGGCTGTGCAGATTTTGCCCACAGTAGGACCTGCAGGGTTGTGTGCAAGTGTGACAGAGGTGTGCCAGGCTTCTAAGCAACTCCTGGCACTTATTGGTAACTGAAGGAGCTCTTATTACCTTCTGTGTGTGAAAACAGAAGGCTTCATTCTGCCCTTTATATTCCAGATGTAAACTCTGGTTTTCACAAAAGCCTGCCTGAACTATTCTGGGCACCTGTTCCTGCACATCTGCAGGTGTTCTTAATTAGAGATGGGGCTACCAGCCCAACAGCCTTGTGATTAAGCCTCCCTCTAGAGCAGTGTTTTTCAACCTTTTTTGAGCAAAGGCACACTTGTTTCATGAAAAAAATCACGAGGCACACCACCATTAGAAAATGTTAAAAATTTAACTCTGTGCCTATATTGACTATATATAAAGTAATTTTTCAATTTTTCCCACGGCACACCAGGCAACATCTCGCGGCACACTAGTGTGCCACGGAACAGTGGTTGAAAAACACTGCTCTAGAGGAGCTTTTGCCAACCTGGCAACCTCTAGAAGTTAAGCACTACCACTCCCCACATTTGCAACATTAAGCCCCTGCCCAATAGCACCCCTATACTAATGGCAAACTCATTCTCCCAATGCCAGTCCTTATGCAGCCAAAAGAACACCACCAATGTACAAGAGGGAGGTGTCAGCAGGGACGGTGGGGGAGCACAAGTTTTTCCCAAATGCAAAACATATTTAGAAAAAAATATTAAGTGTGCAGAGCCTCCCACCGACACAGTCCAATGGGAACTCAGATCCACAGTATACATTTAAAACATTTAAAACCAGTGACGGGGAGGGGAGGATGAAAAATTTCAACAACTATGTAATTAGCATCAATTTAAAGTGTGTGACTTCTCCCAAAGAATCCTGGGAACTGTAGTTTCTGTTTCACAGAGCTACCATTTCCAGCATGCTTAGCAAACTATAGCTCCCAGCATTCTTTGGGGCAAGTAATGTGCTTTAAATGAGCATTGAATATGCTTTAAGCAGCTAGCATGCTCAAAGGCCATGGAGCACTGACTGACAGTTGTGGCAGGGACTGAGAATGGAAATTAGTGTCGGTGGGCAGGTGGAATGGAGTATCCTGGAAAAGGACATGACAGGCTGGCTGAACAGAAGCATTCTACGAGGCAACATGTTTTATAATCCCCAAAAGTAAACTCCGCCCCCCTGCATCTCTTCTGTTTTGGAAATTATGGTGTATCTTAAAAATGCCTTTTTGGATATGAAGCTCCTCTAAGACAAGAAGCTGACAGATGAGAAAGACATTGTAGCATTCAGGATGGGTGAGCTCCTATCTGTTCAAAACACATCTGCAGCTGCTCCCTTCTCCTCCCAAGTATCTGGTTACAACACGGAATGACTGGCATTAGCAGATACAAATTTTATGTTGAAGACAAGCAGCTGGTTGTTATATTCCTGCATTTAATACCAAGTTCAGGTTAACTGCTGGGTAGTAATAATAACACCTCCCTCCTATTAACACAGGCTTCCTCAACCTCGGCCCTCCAGATGTTTTTGGCCTACAACTCCCATGATCCCTAGCTAGCAGGACCAGTGGTCAGGGATGATGGGAATTGTAGTCTCAAAACATCTGGAGGGCTGAGGTTGAGTAAGTCTGTATTAACACCTGCTTGTTTATGAACCAGTATTTTAATTTAAACAGGATTGCCTAACTCTCCCAAAATACCATCAGCTGCCATGTTCAATATCTGTTCAATCTCCAGCAATTAGTAGGCAATCACATTTAGCTTCATGTCATGAAGCTTCACCTGTTGGTTTTTGTTTACAAATCAGAGTCCTGTAAAAGGGCCAGGAATGGCCACTACTGCAGGGTTGGGCCCTGCAGCCCTCCCAATACTGTTGGACTCCAACTCCCATCAGTCCCAGCCAGCGTGGTCAATGGTCAGGGATGCTGGGATTGGGAGTTCTAGGCCAGCAACATCTGGAGGGCTATAGGTGGTGGTTGCAGAAGGGTTTCCGGATGCAAAAGGGGACAGGATTTCTGTACAGAGGCGTAGGAGAGGAGATTTCAGCAGGTCTAACCTGTCCTGCAAGCTGCACCTGCTGAAATGCCTCCTTCTGCACAACTACTGAAGGCCTAAGAGCCCTGGTCTCTTTTGCATCATTCCTAGGCGACTCTTAGAAATGGGTACAGAGTTCAAATCACTGTGACCAGTTGTATCCCCTTTGATATTCAAGGCACCTACACTATATTACAGGGATGGGGAATCTGTGGCCTACCAGATGTCATTGGACTTCATCTTCCATCAACCCCGGCCAGCTTGGACAATGGTCAGGGTGATGGGAATTGTCTTTCTTGTGGTCTTCCCATAATGGACATCAGGCTGGTCAATGTGAGAATGTGGCCACTGGCCTGATACAGCAGGCTCTTCTTACATGCAGGATGTTATGTACTGAGCTGAATCCTAGAACAATAGGATCCAGAATGCAGCAGTCTGATTGGTCCTAGAACAATAGGATCCAGAATGCAGCAGTCTGATTGGTCCGCAGGAGCCACCCAATCCAGCTCCAGGTGGAAGTGAATCAGCGACCTGATTGGCCTGCAAGAGCAGCCAATCAGGCTCCTGGAGGAAGTGAATCCGCAACCTGATTGGCCTACAGGAGTAGCCCGGAATTAGCCAATCACATGGGGCCCATTGTGTAAATAATGTATATATAGCAGACGTTTTGGGGAAAGATTCATTCCTTGCTACTATGAGCTGAATAAAGAGCATGAAATTCACACTTGACTCTGAGTATATTTCTCAGGAGGATGGTCTTTTTTGCATCTCCCACCCTGCTGGGAGGGTGTGCATGTGCATTACGTACTGCAGAGACCATATGCAATTAATCTGGGCATTGTCACTTGCTCTGCATGCCTTTCTGCTTTCTCCATGCCTACCACTCACTGACACCGCAGCTTCACCTGTGTTACCTGAGGCCCTCCAAACCAGAAAGACAAGTTGCTGAAGAGACTGGGTCAAGGAAGAAACACAAAAGGTGGTATAATTACTCTGCTAAGTACAGCCGCTCCCTGTCACGGGAAAGCTCCGCACTAGGAAACCGATCTGAATCGGAGTTTGTCTCGTGGAACTTCAGGGACAAAACCTACAGGAAACGAATGAAATGAGCAAGCAGATGTGAGCCAGCCAGAGAATCCTATGTACTAACACTCCCAAGGCCACAGGGCAGGCAAGAAGTTGGATGGGCAGCTTGTTGTGGTCAGGAAACTGCCAATGCAGAGACAAAAGCTGGAAGTGTTTCCCTGATATTGATAGAACCAGACTGCCCATCCACTGACTAGCTCCAGGAGCCGCAGCACATCTCAAGTTGCCATTCCAAATGACTTCCACAGTCCAGATGCTTGAGAAACATCTCCTTAGAACTTGCCGATTCCCATATGAATGGGCGCTGAAGGTGGGTGCTGAAAGACTAGGTCCTTTTAGTGGGAATGTTGAGGCTGGGCAGCCAAATGCAAAAGAGGACAGGGCTACCCCTGCTCAAATACAAGTTTTAGTACTTGTAGGCCAGCAATATCTGGAGGGCCATAGGTGGTGGCTGCCAGGGGGGCCAACTTCAGGGGGCCCTGGGCACCCACAGCCACTGGTGGAGTAAGGGGTGCGGTCCACCTTCGGTGTCATCCCTGAGGGGGGTGAGATCACCGCCCCACCCCCATGGGATGCTCACCGCAGGCACCACTGCTCCCCTGGGATGCTCGCAGCTCGCCGTGGGTGCCGCCCCCCTGGGATGCTTGCTCCAACCCCACCACCAGGTGCACAGCATGTGTGCCGCTAACCCCACCACCAGGCAGCTAACCCCACCACCAGGTGCACAGCATGTGTGCCGCTCTGGGTGCCAGAGCAGCTAGCTCCGCCTCTGCCCACAGCAATTTTTCTGTGGGTGCCCGGCCCCTTCCCCCGCTGCATCGGAGGCACAGGCGCTGGTTCAGTTGCTGCCGCGAGGCGCCAAAGCGCTCATGCGCCTCACGCCACCATGTTGCTGTTGCAGTGTCGTGATATGACGTTATGACATCACATTGCGTTGTGGCATCATGACTTCAAGGCGCGAGGCGAGTGCACTGAGCATTCAAAGTGTGGGGTTTGAGTCAGTGCCACTGGTGGTTGCAGTTGGTTGTCCAGATGCAAAAGAGGACAGGATTTCTGAACTTTTAATAGAGGCATGGGGGAGATTTCAGCAGGTCTAACCTGTTCTGCAAGCTGCACCTACTGAAATGCCTCCTTCTGCACAACTACTGAAGGCCTAAGAGCCCTGGTCTCTTTTGCATCACTCCTAGGCGACTCTTAGAAATGGGTACAGAGTTCAAATCACTGTGACCAGTTGTATCCCCTTTGATATTCAAGGCACCTACACTATATTACAGGGATGGGGAATCTGTGGCCTACCAGATGTCACTGGACTTCAACTTCCATCAACCCTGGCTAGCATGGCTAATGGTCAAAGGTCACCTGGCAACCCTAACACTATTCAGACATCAGCAGGCCTATAATGAGGATAAATGAAATCTCCTGTGAATGCCTGTATCTCAATTTGCTAAAGGCAGAGCTACAGTGACAGGCTACCGGTAGTTTAAAAACTGACACCCCGACTGTTATACAATGTCCCCTGCTGATAAGGTTGCCAAGGGACCTTTAGACCTACCACCAGAATATTGCTGCCCCATCAAGTAAAACAGATCTCTTATATCCAGACTAGGATAACCTCCACGTCATACATTTAAAGCGTGTAGCTGCCCCCAAAGAATCCTGGTAATTGTGGGTTGCAGAGAGACAGCCTGCACTGCAGTCTGCCCCAAGCCACACATGCACATACATGGCTGGTTGTGTCCTACTGCACATGTTCCTGAGAGGAAAAACACATCTGGGAAGGAAGAAACAGTTTGCAAGGGGAGGGGAGAGTTGCAGCAAGAATCAGTGAGTGCAGAAAAGGTGAAATGCCCCTCCTTCCCCTGTGCTTAGATGAGAGTGATCATAGGTCAGGGGTAGACTGCATGCTTTTTATGCAGAAGGTTCCATTAGCATGTCTCATATTTTTAAGGCAGTATTTTGCAGGAAGGACTCAAACACATGCCATAATTTAAAGTGGATTAAAGTCATAGGAGCCAACTCCTAGGGGCCAAGGTCCCTTCAGTCACCCAATAAAATATTAGAGCCCCCCCCCCAAGTTAATAGGCATTGCAATTCAAATGGTGTGTGCGCGCCATGTCTTGTGATCAGTTATGTGGGACAGGGCTTACCTGCCCCCCCCCAAATCTTTTATTTCAGTTGGCACCCGTGATTAAAATGTTCTATCTGATAATATACTGCTGCAGCCACCCCAGTCTCTGAGCAGTGCGACTGCAGGTGTTTCCTTTGGAGTGAGGGACAGTGGAGAATGTGGTGCCTTTAAGAGATGTGGTTTATGTACACATATATACAACCTGAGCCTACGATGGAGGGACTCACAGCATCAACACCGCAAGAAGCTGCTTTGCTTCTAGCTCACATCACTCCAAAACTCTGCTCTCAATCCTGCCGTGAGTTGAGTGACGGGTCCCCATCCATTTCTGTCTCGCACAGAGCCACTTCCTTTGTTTCCCTTATTGGTCCATCACCTCACCGAGAAGCTAGCCGGGGTATTCCAATAATTAGAAGGGGACTCAGGTATTCAGCCTACTGCCCCCCCCCCACTCATAACAATACACTGCAAACCCACACTATTTTAAAGAGAGAAAAAGAGTATTTGTGGTTTGTAAATGGATGAAGAAATGCATTGTAAAATATGGGATGAACAAATGATTAACAAGAAGACATGTAAACACTCTGGATAAATTTAGGATGAATGCAGAGCTGTCAACCTTCCTTTTTTTGCATTGGGAAACGGCGCTGGAATAAGGGAATTTCCCGCAAAAAAGGGGAAAGTTGACAGCTATGGTGAATGTTCATGGTCACATAACTTCCCCACAAACAAATCAGAATGAATGCTCAATGAAGACAGGTCATAGCCTGACCCCTGTGAAAGCTTTGTGCAAGCAGATCAGGATGAATGCTGAATAAACAGGTCACCTGAAGGAACCCATAATTTGCAACAGAAGAGTGAGGGTTGCCCGGGCATCATCTGGTGTGCCATCATTGGCTTCCTTTGGAAGATCTAGCAGGGCTGGTGAGCTCAAGGAACAGTTTTGAAAAGTTCTGGAATTTGGGGGAACAATCTCCAGTCTACTGCTCTGCAGCTGAAACAGCTGGCTAGAAAGAAGACTGTTCAGGAAGGAAGGAAGGAAGGAAGGAAGGAAATACACCCATATGGAAGGAGAAATGAATAGCTTGGCAAGAGAGCTAAAGGTGGTTTGAAAGAAGGATCACAGTTTGTAGTTGTATTCACTCATCTGAGGTGCTTCCTCAAAGTAGCACAGGAGAACAGGATGCTAGACTAGATGGCCTGATCCAGCACCCTCTTCTTATGTCCTTATGAACTAGATGGATCAATGTTTCCTAGGTTTCCATGAGATGATGTGCCATCACTTGATTCGTAGGGAAGTGTGTGCATGGCCTCCCACACATGCTGCATCTAGGGAGAGTGCTTTTTAGCGAAGATAAGAAATCCTACTGGATCTGCTAGATAACAAGGGCTAGTCTCACTTCTCAGAAAAGTTTCCTCCCACTTGGGTGCTTAAAACCGGCCACACCTTCTTTATCGGACGGCATGCACATAGCCCAAGTTGGGAAGTGGCAATACACACCTCCTACCCTTAGAAAGTAGCTTAAGATAAGCTTGGCTCAGTCTTCCTAATCAGTTGAAAAGTAACAAACTGTACTTTTTGGAAACTGGTGGATGTGTGCCAGCTTGCTGAAGAAGGAGGAAGGAGGCTGAAGAAGGTCAGAGTAGAAGACGCTTATCCACCTAGTTAAGCGAGACTAACTATGCAATCCTCGCCACATCTACTCAGAAGCAAGTCCTATTTAATTTCATGGAGCCAACTTAGTCCCAGTTAAGTGGGTTAGAACTGCAGCCTTACTAGCATGGACATTGGGAACAATAATCTTTTTTCTCTTGGTGCCATTTTCCAGACATTAATCAGTCCCTTCTAGCAGCTATTTGCACCCGGGAGCTGGGATTACAGGTGCCTGTATCATGCCATAGAACAGGCATGGTGGACCTGAAGCCTTCCTTGTGACTTCAGCTCTCCTCATCCCCAACCAGCATGGCCAACCGTCAGGATAAGGGGAGTTGTGGGTTCCTTTCACCCTGATTTGCTGGCACAAAGCTCACGTGGAGTTTAGACCAGTGTTTCTCAACCTTTTTCTCACTGTGGCCCCCTTCTGACCTTGTTTCCTTCCTGTGCCCCCCCCCCATTCTACCAGTAGAAAGGTAGCTATTTAAATGTTTTGTTTGTAAATAGAACATGTTTTATTTATAATTTATACAAAATGCAATTACATAAAAATATATACCTCAAGTATTTCTCAATCATTGTGACCCTTGGGCTTGATGACCAGAAACAAGCTTTTAAAATCTGGCTCTGTTGCTCCAAGGGATAACTGAAGATCACCTCTGTCCAGTATGCTAAACTGTGATTTTGCGTTAGGCTGAGTAAATAATTCACACGACTGAAACCTGGTTCTGCCAAATCCCAAGTAGGAAATGCTATGAAAGACAGTTTTGCTTTATCCCAAAGCTTTCTCCCACTAACCCTGCTGCAGCTGTGCCCCTTCCCTGCGACAAACGAGGTGCAGACAGCTTGTTGTGTGCAGAGGGGAGGGCGGAAGTGGGAGGGAGAAGGAAGCGGAAGCAACGTTGCCACAGTGGCTATCCTTCCACTACAGCTCTCACCATCCCTGACCACTGGCCATGCTAGTTGGGGCTGATAGACATTGGGAGTCCAACAGCACGTTGAGGGCCACACATTCCCTATCCCTGATGTACAGGGTGGATCTAAAAGCCTGGTGGCACATTCTAGACCAACACATTGATTGTGGCATGAACAATTGTGGGCTAGAGACCACTGCGTCATACACTTGGGACTGTTGTCATCAGCTGGGAGGCACATGGGTGCAGAGGGAAGAAACAGAATGAATGAAAATGCAGGAAGCACAGTCTTGTGACAATTCAGTGAGAGCTTAAGTGTATGCGAGAAGATCATGGTGACCTTTCTAAACAACACTGGACTCATCCACACTTGACACTTCCTTTTGTGCTGTGCTCTCCAGGCACAGGTCCAAGATTTCTTTTGCTTAAGTAGACCAAAGCGGATGACTTTGATGGAAGCCCCCTGCAATATTTCTTAGTACCCCATTTGCTCTTCCACCTTTCTTCTTTTTTTTTTGGCCAATTATATTTATTAAATTTTCCAATTATAATAATCACATCAAATATTCCAATTTTACATATGAATATTGAATAATCCAAATAATTCAAATAAGTCCAAATAAACTGCCAAATTATTAATTTTATACGACTTCCCATGCTTCAAACTTTTAGGAGTCTAAATCAACGTCGAATTTCCGTTGCCTTCCATAGTCCTCTGATGTTTTGCATACCCTTTCTGATGTTGTCCTTCATTCTTCTTTCACGCCACTGAGTTGTTTCAACAAGCGAGATAAAACAGCTTAAAAATGACATTTCTGTGTGGATTTTATGTCCGTAATCTTCTTCCATAAATTGCAGCTCCCCCTGACACACTGGTGTTTCTCAAGTAGCCATCTTCACTC
>OFHU01000651.1:0-24590 GCA_900245905.1 Lacerta viridis | reverse complement strand
AGGCTTGAAAGATGGATTTCCGACCCTTCTTGACAGCCCTAGAAGCAAAAATAATTTGGACAGGCAACAATCATCTCATCTCCATCACCTGGGTGTGGGAGAGGATATTCTAGAAGCCAGTGATGCCTAGCAATGATTTTTAGCAAGTGCACTGCTTGAAACAAAGAGTTTCTACTGAAATGACAAAATACATTTTTCCCGACCCAAGAGGATGCTGTTAATTCTGTTTTTTATTGTAAACCACCATGACCAATAGTTGTAACCTTGCTGATTCCTCCAGGGCCTAATTGCTGCCTGTTGCTGTCAACCTACTGCTGAGGGGGGGGAAAATGTTTCCCCTGCTCCCCACGCATTTCTAAATCTGCAAACAATAAACAGCTCTAAGGAGGCAAGCTGATGTTTTTCACTGCCAAGCCACAGTGATGGTGCCATTTTTGCCAAGTTGCTTTTTAAAAGGAGAGGGTGCTTAGAAGCAGCAGCTTCCTTGTTTGGCTTCACCATTAATTGCCATCTAATGGAAACGGGGGGGGGGGAGGGAACCTGCAGTTTCAAGTACCTTTTTACACGGAGCCTGGCAGCTCCTAGCACTCAACAGCCTCAGCACCAGTTTAATATACCTTGTCTTGGTTGTTATTATTAAGTGTGGACAAGCCCTGAAAATTCCCTGCTAGAGAAAAAAATGACAATGAAATCCAGCACTAAACTGCCATTCAAGCCCATCCTGGCAAGCTGCCCAGAAGGATACAATGGTATCAAAAGCCACTTAAAGTCACAGAAACCACATTGTTAAACTCTTTAGTTTTTAAATATTTTTTGTTGTCTTTAAAATTTGCAGATCTGCAAAGAACAGAAAAACAGAAAAAACCCACCACTCCGCCTTCCCCAGGAGGTGAGAATATAGATTACTGTACGTCTGCAAACTCTTGGAACAACACAATTCCACTCATGTGTCCAAATGAAGAAACAAATAATAGTTTACAGTTACATTACAAAATTTTGTAGTGTGAGGAAGGTTCTTCTGCATCTTCTTTTGCTGTATACATAATAAAGGCATACCAATCTGTCACAGCCTGGCTGAAAATAGAATCAGAATCAAGAATTTTAATATTTGCAGCTCACATTCTCAAATTTATGTTAAAGCATTTAATATTGCCACATACTACTAAAGCAGAATAGCAGATTTATGTCTTACTGCTTTGCTCCATTGGTAGCTTTGAATTTTAATGAAAGTGCAGCTGTCTTCTTGCCAAATTTGGTCTTTTGCTTCTCACAGAGAAAAGGGGTTTTCTGTCATTCTGACTGACTTTGACTGGTTTTCCTTGTCCTCCTCCACCTTCTGTACCCAACTTTACCACAACAGTTTTAAAAGTGGAAAGAAGACCAGAACTGCTCCTACCTTCCCCTGGGTTTCATGTGCTACACTGATATGGCTCGCCATAAATAGGGGAAGGCTGAGAGAACATCCTGGGCTGATAAACTAGAAACTCTCCAAGTCAGAGAGTGGGCTGTGTGAACTTTGGAAGGGAAAGAAGGCACAAAGGAAGTCAAACCATTGGGATAGGTGTGTGTACAGGACATGTGCACACCTTTTATTTCGTTTTGCCTAAAGTTCTAGATGGCCTCCTTTATTTGGGAACCTCATTCAGATTCCAGTTACAGTATTCTGCAAGTGGTACTGTAACCAGGACTCCATGTATCAGCATTGATGATCACACACTTGCGGTGGTAGACAATTTTGACCTCCTGGGTTCTGCAATATCCAGCAACCTCTCCATCTATGCTGAGCCAGACAAGCAAGCAGTTAAGAATGTGATGCTAATGTCCAGTAACAAAATGAAGGTCATCCAGGTTTGCACGTTGAGCACACTGCTTTATGGAAGTGAGTCGTGGGCAACTTACAACCACCGTGAGCAGTGCCTCAGCACCTTCCACATGCGCTGCATCAGGAAGATTTTGGGTACCACGTGGCAAGACAGAATTTCAAACAAAGATGTGCTTTCCCAAGCCCATATTCCGAGAATGCTTGCACTACCATCTCAGTGGTGTCTATGCTGCCTTGTCCATGTGCACTGAATGGAAGATGGCAAGATCCCCAAGAAAGTGCTCTACTGAGAGGTGGCTTCAGGCTCAAGGCCCGTTAGTAGACCAACTTTGTTACAAGGATGTCTGCAAACATGACAGGAAGTCTAACAACATCAAACCCTGCTGTGTGAGAAGCCCTTACAGATTACTGCAGTGCCTGGACACAGACAGTCAGGCCGTGTATCCACAGCAGTGCCCAGAGGAGGAATGACTGCTGAGAGGAGAAACACCATGGTGTATCTGCAGCAGCACAATTGGATGCCTTCATCTGCCCCAACAAAACATTTCTTGGTCTCTACAGCCACAGCAGGTACTGTAACTCTCCAACAGTTTGACTCCCCCCTCCCAAAGACGCACCCCTCCATTGTCTCCCAAGACAGACTGATGCCAACCAACAAAAACTGTCACTATCCCAGCATCCCTTCCACTTCCTGGTATTTACTGTTTCAGATCCTTTTGCACTTAAACCACCTGCATTACTGAATATGCAAGCTACTACTTCAAGATAAGCATAGTTTCTTTCGAGTTCTTTGTTTAACAAGCTGGTTAACTTTTCCACTGTGATTTCATCCTCCTTTCAGTTCCTCTGCAATTTCTGTCTTATCCTGTGCTATCAGAGACAGAGATCTCTTTGTATTGCTGACATCCCAGCAGATGTCTGCGTCTGACCTTAGTGTTCTTAGTACCTGCCAGCATTTCCTTCTCGCTTGATTAATCCCCCATAACCTTGACAATTATCTAAGCCAGTTGCTGCACCAAATAGAAAAAGACAGTAGACACAATCCACCTGCACTCTTTCCATTCAGTGCCTGCAGGTAGAGGATTCTAGGACTTGTGCACAAACAACTGTCATCCATATCCTTTAATTTGTAAGTTGTGGAACTCCTCCCAGCAAAAGTCAATTCAATTCAGTCTCCTTTATTGGCATAGAAACTGTCGACTACAAAGTGAGAAGCTATTCCAGACTGCCTTGCCATTGGATCTTGCCAAGCTTCAGATGAGAAGTGATACCAGGTCCTGTATATGGTCCTTTTCTTGCACAAACTCCCCATCAGTATACTTTGAATAAGATTTAGGGCAGGGATGGAAAACTTATGCCCTTATCATTGACTGATGAGGAGGGCCACAACCTTCCCATCCTGTTTTAGAATAATAAAGGTTGTGTGCAAACCATACATTTAAAGCATACAACTTGCCCATAGAATCCTGGAAACTCTAGTTTACCCCCTCAGAGAACTATAGTTCCCAGCACCCTTAGAAGACTGTAATTCCCAGGATTCTTTGGGGAAAGTCGTAAGCTTTAAATGTTGGGTGTCCAAGCAACCTAAAATTGATCAGAGGAGGAAGGGACATGTGATCTTGACTGTTGCCAGGCAGGACAAATTTGTCTTTGCTCTGCACTTTAGAACTACCTTTGTGTCAGGTCTGATGTTCTTAACAACATGGGTATAGTATCTCAAGCAGAATTTAATACCTAATATCTGATTTGACTTCTGAAATTGATGGCCAGTTAATTGTATTGAATATCTGAATTTAGTTGCTAGTCTGCTTTGGTTATCCATACTACTTTGTGTTTCATATATTTTACTGTTTTAGCATTTGTATTTGATATGTGATATATTTCACATTTCTTGCTCATACTGAAGTGGATATCCAAGATATCCATTATTTATTTGAAGTATCTTGAGCAAACTTACTTTTGGCTTGCTTGTCTAGAATGATTTATTAAGATACTATACCGTATTTTGTTGTCTTGGAACATACCATTTTTAGTGTTCTTCCATATTTGAGCTAATATTATAATGCTTGACGTTTGTAAAGAAAAATACTCATAAAAAACGAAACATCCATTTTTCAATTCCAAATGCATGTCACCAAGAGGAGGAAATGCAGCGTGTTTGAATGACATTAGAATGCAGCACATAGCTGGGTCATTGTTTGCTTTTGTGTTTCCTTAATATTTGACATTTTGATTGCCCTATCTTCTTCCTTTACCTTATCCTCATTTCTTTTCTTCATGGGTTGTTTTTTTAATGTTAGATTTCTGGGAGTCCAATAAGCTGCCGCTTCTCTCCTGATATCTTGAGAACATGTTCAGAAGAATCCAAGTTAGCAATGTCTGTTATAGCAAATACACAGAATATCCGCTCCCTCACAACACTAGAAACATCTGCAAAAAATTGGACTTACTAATATTCATTCAGATGGGAATGCGCTACCATTGTGGGCTTCTGGTGAGCATGCATTTACAATTCCTTTCATAGAATCATAGAGTTGGAAGAGACCACAAGGGCCATCCAGTCCAACCCCCTGCCAAGCAGGAAACACCATCAAAGCATTCCTGACAGATGGCTGTCAAGCCTCTGCTTAAAGACCTCCAAAGAAGGAGACTCCACCACACTCCTTGGCAGCAAATTCCACTGTCCGAACAGCTCTCACTGTCAGGAAGTTCTTCCTAATGTTTAGGTGGAATCTTCTTTCTTGTAGTTTGAATCCATTGCCCGTGTCCGCTTCTCTGGAGCAGCAGAAAACAACCTTTCTCCCTCCTCTATATGACATCCTTTTATATATTTGAACATGGCTATCATATCACCCCTTAACCTTCTCTTCTCCAGGCTAAACATACCCAGCTCCCTAAGCCGTTCCTCATAAGGCATTGTTTCCAGGCCTTTGACCATTTTGGTTGCCCTCTTCTGGACACGTTCCAGCTTGTCAGTATCCTTCTTGAACTGTGGTGCCCAGAACTGGACACAGTATTCCAGGTGAGGTCTGACCAGGAGCAGAATATAGTGGTACTATTACCTCCCTTGATCTAGAAGCCTCCATTGGCTGCCACATTCTTTGATTCATCACTATCGTACAGGCAAGTCATACATCCTGCAGCCCATTGCTTGCAAGTGATACAATCCTCTTCCCATTAGTGGGTCTTCAAATTATTGTAGGGGAAAAATTGTTTCAAGAGCAGTCAACTCATGGTCATTGGTGGCAGAATGTGATTCTCCCATCATCCACCAGCACCTACATTGCTATTACTAGAATGTATCAGTTACAGGTGGGTAGCCGTGTTGGTCTGCCATAGCCAAAACAAAATAAAAAATTCTTTCCAGTAGCACCTTAGAGACCAACTAAGTTTGTTCTTGGTATGAGCTTTCGTGTGCATGCACACTTCTTCAGATATCTGAAGAAGTGTGCATGCACACGAAAGCTCATACCAAGAACAAACTTAGTTGGTCTCTAAGGTGCATGCACTTCTTCAGATAGCTGAAGAAGTGTGCATGCACACGAAAGCTCATACCAAGAACAAACTTAGTTGGTCTCTAAGGTGCTTTTGATACTGAAGAAGTGTGCATGCACACGAAAGCTCATACCAAGAACAAACTTAGTTGGTCTCTAAGGTGCTATTGGAAAGAATTTTTTATTTTGTTTTGGCTAGAATGTATCACTGTGCAACTGCCACAGGAACCTTTTTAATACAACTTGTGATAAGTTATTAGTGTGTTTGTACTGTGATGCAATTGGTTGTATGCTGCTCTGAAATTCTAAATAGGTTATAGGGTAGTATATGTTTTAAATGATGTACAACAAGGAAGATTTGCTGTGTAATTTTGGCCTCTCTTAACTTCAAAACCTTTTTAAAGACGCAAACTCCTGTATATGATTGTTTTTCTTTGGACCATTATATATTTTCTCTGTGTTTGTTTTTAGTTTGCAGAAGGCTCTGGGGTCTGCCTATGGAGTAGAGAAAATGTTTTTGAGGCCCTCACCTCCTTTTAGATATCATCTTTATTTCATATTATATTATTAATGTGTCATAGTCCTTCTATTAAACTGTCCTGTTGCAAACTGGGTGCTGATAGTGGCATTATGAGTCCAGAGTGAAGTAAACTATGGAATAATATGTTTAATGTCAGTGCAGGCAACAGAGCCAAGAGATGAATTGAATTTCTTTCTGATGAATCTTATGGATCAGCAGATTTATTCAGAGTTATTTAAAAAGCAGTTAACATTCCATTAGCAACAAACTGTGATCTGTGTCAGCAATAAGACACTGTTCAGTCATTTATTTTAGAGCAAGAAGTCACTGCAGGGAGAAATACCATTATTAAATATCTAGCAGGCAGATAAACACCCTGGATGTGCCTTGATATTTATCTTTTTTATTATAAATATTAGATTTACCTGTTACAGTCCTATTGAAATATTTTATTTTAACTATTTTTCTTGCTCATTTCAGACCAAGGAAGCCAGCAAATGCCATTCTTATTTTTTATCCTTCAGATTTGCAATTAAAATATACTGCTTAAACTGTGGGTAAAATAGCATTTACAGAGTTCTTATAATGTGGTTTTATGGGTCAAGCTAACCCAGCACCACCTTTCTTCCAATCTATAATGGATGATCCAAAAGCCCACACTTAGAATAACAACGTCTTTCCCAAAATAGAAGTTAAGGGAAGAGATCTGGGTAGTTATGCCCAGGATAGGTTCTCGAGTGTTAATTGTGGCAGGGTGAGTCTTGGGATAGCCACATAATTGCACCAGTGGAGTAGGTGCAAGTGTGATAGTCATATAGGGTTGTGCAGCAACAGCGGAAGCAGAAAGTGTTATGGCACAGATGAAAACTCTTGGGGAGGTCTGTGTGAAACAAATCCATCCTTGGCGGAGCATCAGTAAAAATTTTAGGGATGTGCTAGAATATCTGGGTGGAGAAAGAGGTAGGGTGTGGTCTAAATTAAATGGCTCATCCTCCTTGTACAATCCAGGTTTCTCCATTGACAATTTGTTCTTTTAGGTCCAATCATGAAAGACAGCCACAATGTTGTGAGGATTTTGGCACAATACTTCCTCCCCCCCCCAAAAAAAACATGCACTCTGGAGCCTTCCCACACTCTACCTGGAATGACAGGGTTTAGCACTGTTGTTGCCCTGCTTCCTGCAGAGGTTGTATGCAAAGAATGAGTGCATCTAAGTCCTAGACAAAACCCCAATGTCAACAAATCCTAAAGCTTCCGATCACAGCATTGCTGATCTAGGATATTATGATTGCTAGGTAGGGACATAATCCATACATCACTGCACCCACATAATGCCCATTCATTTTATCTCACTGTAAGAAAGTGCCACTTGTTGAATGCTCTAATGTATGTTGCAGGCTGACCCAGATCCCTGCGGTATTCACGACTGAATGAATTTAAGTGTGTCTTACAGCATCTTCCCCCACTTCTCTGCCAAGGATAGCTCAGCCAGAATTCCACAGTTCTTGTGCTACTGATATAATTTCACTATACTCTTGCCAACGAAGCTGACACAGCAGAGACAGTAAATCAGTAGCTCCTACCAGTTCCACACCATCAATATTATAAATGCATCCTGCGGGGCAGGCATTACCAAGCGCCCTTGCTGTTTGTAATGCTCGAAACAGCTTTTAAAATTTGTAGTTCTTAGTTTACAGAAAGTCAAAAAGGATACAAGTAGGAAACAACAAAAAGTATTTTTTAAAACCACCTGTATTGAACTCGTATTAATAAAATCACATTAGTATTCAATGCGGCACATGCATTGGTTAATTAAATGACTGATTCTGGGAACCCCCATACCAAGTGTTTAATTAACTTCAGTAATACCAATAGTAGATTGCAATGGTACCCTATACTTGGGGGGGGGCTTGGTTTTTCTATTATGGCTATCCTAAAAATGACGCAGTGTTATTCCAATGTTAGGACACTGCAGATCTTGCAATATTTTTATGTTAATATGCTATCACCACTTGATCAGGAAACTCAGCAAAAAATTCCAACACATTGTCCTAAGTAGTTAAAACAAACTCTACACTGAGTTGCTCACTAGAATTGTTACAAAATTTATTGTTTTACAATTCATTATGTATAAAGTATTTAGTCTGAGTAAATACAACTCTTCTAAAAAAAATTAAAAAAAATGAGGGCATTATGCTTTATTTTGCTCTTAAAATGAGAGGTGCTCCCTTAATGGTGGAGGACACGCCAGTGGATAACAGCTTCATATTTTCCCGTACAAAGTTGCGTTGTTGCACCGAAGCTGATCTGACATAGGTATTCCTGCAGTCAACTTTTGCTGATGAACTTGGTGGCACAGTTTGTGGGGGCAGGCCATTGATCTCATACATCCATTGCATTGCTGTGGTCTGAAAACACCAAAGATAAATTTCAGTAGAGATGAGTTCATAGTCTATTACTGTGAAGCAGACAACAGCTATCTGCCACAATGTGTGTAATTAGGTCATTTATTGTTCCCAGCATAGGGGGTGCCTCAAAAAGCCACATTACTGGAACTGCACCATGGTGGAAAAAAACATTACCATGCAATAATAAAGCAAGGCAGAACATTTCGCTTTATGAACTAAGAGCAGAGCGTTAGAAATATGTATACTGTCTAGCGCCCTAGGTAATCAAAACTCTTGTTAATGCTCAACAGTCTGAGATGCAGCTTCTGAGGGAATTAGTTCACAGCAGGAAGTAAGCAGAAATAATAAATGGGCTGCTGGCTTTATTTGTACCCCAGGGATTAATGGGGTGCTTGAAATAAACAGCATCAATTTCTAGCATCTTTGTTTGGGTCAAGTGAGTCATCTGACACTATGGGTAGGAAAGGCAACTCACTGTAAATTCTGTACATGAACACGGTGTGATATGGATACAATAGCAACCAAGAACAAAAGTCATTTTCAGGTACCTTCTTTATAGTAGAGCTGACCTATTTCATTGAGATAACTAGCCACAGAAAGGATATTTTATAAGCATTTATTTTAGAGAAAATATCCTTAAGTCCATGAGCTTACTACAGTAAAGTCCCCTATCAGGAATCCCATCGTCAGGGCTCACCTGTATTACTAATGTTGCTTTGTGTTTCTTGCTGTACATATTAGGCTTGAATCCAACAGTGATCCAGGTTCCTGTCGAGTCAAGTGGAAGAAGTTCCCCAGCTTGAGGCGATACAGCAAATTCTGGATCGCTGCCTGTTAGGAAGTATGCCGTGTAAGGCTCTGGGTACCTAAGTGAGGAGCATTCAAAATATATCATACAACATTTATCACCATGCAACGGTAGTCCTAAATAATTGGTATGAAGGGGACAGATCAATTATTCCATATTGATTATAAATGCTCTTTTAATGTTTAATGCCTTTAAATGCTTTAAATGCTTCCTAACCTGCTTAAAATATATTTTCTGTATTTTTCTGTATATTAAGAGAGACACAGTCTCTTAGAGGCCCTTCGACCCTGAAGTAGTTTTTAGGAATGTCTGGGAAATCAGCCAACATGGCCAGAAGTTTGCAAGGTTATAGATAGCGGTGCACTGTCTGGAATTAAACAATGGCCTGTTAATAGCACCTTGCCTGTTACCATAGCAACACCACGGGAGAGGGGGACGGAAAGCCCCTTTTAAGGAATTATGCCGTTAATATTGTGGGTTAGCCTTTGATGGGCTTAAGAGCTGGTCTTGTTGATTGATCATACTGGAGGCATCAGGCTTGTTGGAGTTGTGTATCCTTACATGTATTGGTATGTATTGATTGCATATTTGTGTATTGTTCCTATGGGTCTTTGGGAGAGGGGCAGGTCTGAGTTGTGTGAGCAAGGGGGGGCTCTCAGCCTTGGACGGGATGCATGCGCTTTCTGAACAGCCGGGAGGAATGCAGCTGGAGTCTGGCTCCTGCCAACTGTATTAACATTATATTAATCCATTTAAGGTTGTAAGGTATTTTTATATAGTTAGAGGCTGTTCCTGCTGTATTGATATTATTGATTTATACCCTTTGTATTTCCTACCTAATGCAATAAGTATTATTGCCGGTTAATTGAAGTTATGCTTTCTGCTGATTAGACAGTCAGACATGTCCTAACCTTCAGCATACAATAGGGGACTGTTTTGTTACTTACTGTTTATGTTGCTATATTTCTGGGAAGTCTGCCAAGTACATTCAAGGCTTGCCAGGACATTCCCAGACTGGGGAGAGTGAGTTGGGGAGGCTTTGGGAGGTTACCCTCCTAGGGAACATGTGAACCTTGAGCCAATTTTCGGTTTCTATTTTCGGTTTCTGTATTGTCTTTATAAGGAATACGCGCCAGTCTCTCAGTGCTCAGTCCACCTTTTGGATTGTGCCTTTTGCTTTACATATGTAACTCAAAATATATCCTGTTGAATCCTGCATGGTGTTTTGCCTCTTTGTGTCCAATGCTCCGACAGCTCAAGAGCTCAAGAGCCTTTTTATGGTCTTACATTTGGCGCCCAACGTGGGGCTCTCGAGCTCTTTGAGTGTTGAATGCTGACACGAAGGCAGGTCTGTACCTTTCCTGGTCTGGCTTGTGGTCGTTGGAACACTTGAAAGTTTCTGTGCACACCGGCTAGCTTTGGCTGGGAAACTGAAAGCCGTTTCTGCGGCCACCGCCTTGCCGCAAAGGAGCAGACACGTGGAACAGGAGAAGGAGCAGTTCTGGAGGGCAAACCGCGGAAAGGGTAAGTAAGGAATCCCCCTGGGAGAGGGGATAGGGAAAGAAGAATTGATCATTCTTCTGGGAGGCAGGCACATAGGTTTGTACGAGTGGACCCGATCAGTCCATAAGACAACTGAAAGCCGCTCCCTAGGGTAAGGGTGGACGTCTTGAACACCCAGAAGGGAACTAGGACGTCTTGGATGTCTTAGAAACTGGGAGAGGGCTAGTGGGCACGCACAGGTATAAGACGTGACCCAACGCTGCTCCCAAAAGAGGAAAGGGAACTAGGACGTCTTGGATGTCTTAGAAACTGGGAGAGGGCTAGTGGGCACGCACAGGTATAAGACGTGACCCAACGCTGCTCCCAAAAGAGGAAAGGGAACTAGGACGTCTTGGAGTCTTAGAAACTGGGAGGGGCTAGTGGGACGCACAGGTATAAGACGTGACCCAACGCTGTCCCAAAAGAGGCGCGTCTGTGTGGTTGCAGAGAGTGTATGAGAGGGGGACCGTAGAGGAAACCCAAAACTGAGTGTGGATCTCTGCCTTGGCAGAGACGGGACTGGCAAGTAGTGAGATTCCTGTGTGCAGGAGACTGCCCAGGCCACGAACCCCAGGTGCGAGTGTGTGTGTGCAAGTACGTTTGAAGGCGCGGGAAATGGGGGGAGGTTCTTCAACCCCACTGACCCCGCTCCAGTGCATTTTGAACAACTGGAAGTCAGCTAATAAAGGCAATGACTATGGTATCAAGCTAGACAAGGAAAAAATGAGAAGTCTTTGTGAATTGAATTGGCCAGCACTAGGCACCGGATGGCCTTCTGAAGGATCCTTTGATCCTGTGAAAGTGAACCCATTGTGGGCAGCAGTAGTCCAAGCACACTCGAATCAGATTCCATATATGGATACCTGGAAGAGGTGCGTAGACAGGAGTCCGAGGTGGATGAGAGCCTGCCGCAGAACAGCATGTAAAGTAATGATGATGAAGGAACAATGTAAAAAGAAGATAATGCCATGCTCTGGAGGGAAAGTACAGTTGCCAGTAGCAAGCGACCCCAACAGAACAGACTTAGACATTGTTCAGCCACCACCCCCTTATGTTCCCAGTGCCCCATTCCAACTCCCACCGACTCAATCGCCGCAAGGCCAGGCTCCAGAGGCAGTAGGGGAACAAGGAGAAGAGACAGAGGCAACAGACCTCCAAGGCAGTTTTTCAAACGCCTAAGAGAAGTGTGTATCCCACCCATGAGTTAAACCAACAACCAGAGGATTTGCCATGTACCCCTGGCATCCATGCCAGAACCCCAGAGAACACTGCAGTAAATTACCAAAGGGCTAGGCTGATCATGAAGAGGTGGCAGGCTGCTGCAGGTGTGTCTGAATGGGCTTTTGAGGCTGGCTCAGATAAAAATTAAAGACTCTGAGGAGTATTTAAGAGCCTTCCTGAGCACAAGTGAGCAGGTGCTAAATTATGAGGAACAGCGGAGACTAAAAGAAAAATGGAAAGAGTGAAGGGAATAACGTCTAATTTAATGCCGCTCCGCCAGGCATGGGATGCGCCAATGCCTGCCCCGCAGGAAGGGGAACCCCTGCCCAGAACTAGTACTTTCCAACATATCCCGCTTTCTACCACCGACCTGATCAATTGGGCTAATACTACCCCCTCGTTTGATAAGGACCCCGGGAAGGTGATCACATTGATCACTTCTTTAATGAAAACACACACTCCAACTTGGGAAGATTGTCAGCAGATATTGCAACATCTTCTAACAAGCGGAAGAAGTGCAGAGAGTACATACTGAGGCTCATCGCCTTCTGGCAGACGACAAAGTAGACGAGGGAGAAAGATTGCTTCAATATCCCCCCACAGATCCCAACTGGGATTACAATGAGGCAGATGACAGGCAGAAGCTCAAATCTTATAGGAGCACTTTGATCCGGGGGCTCATTAGGGCTGCGCGAAAGCCCACCAATATGGCAAAAATTTCTGAAGTTACCCAAAAGTCTGATGAAAGTCCTGCCATGTTCCTGGAAAGACTGAAGGAGGCATTTCGAATCTGGACACCCCTAAACCCAGAGGAGGGGAATAATGAGATATTATTAAAAACTACCTTCATAGCCCAATCAACCCCAGATATCCGAAAGAAAATACAAAAGAAAGATGGCTTTGAAGGCCTTTCATTGGAGTGGATGATGGCGACTGCTCAGCGTGTATATAACACTAGAGATGAGGAAAAGGAAAAGAAACAGGAGAAGTACAGAGAGAAGAAATTGAATATGTTGGCACTGGCTATAGGGGAGAAGCAACAAGGAGAGGAAGAAATGAGGAAGGGAAGAGGACGTGCAACTGAAGGAAGAGGCAGAGGGCGCGGAACTGGTTTAGGGAGAAACCAGTGTGCACTGTGCAGGCAAGAAGGCCATTGGAGAGGGGAATGCCCCAGCAGGAGAACGGGCGAAGGCTGGAACCAAGGAGAACCAAGCCAAGGAAGAAGAGGAACCAGTGGAAGAAGAGGAACCAGTGAAAATCGTTACTCTTATCATGCAGACCGATGGAATCGCGGACAAGGAGGCCCAGGACTCATTGGGCTGGCAAATTTTGAGAACCAGCAATAGGGAGGACCGGGTTCACTTCAGGGTTCCCCTGAACCCATGGTCCCGATGCAAGTGGGGAACCATTTGGTCAATTTTCTGGTGGACACGGGGGCGGAATACTCGGTAGTTCCAGTGGCAACTACAGCAATCAGCAATCGGTCAATCAAAGTTACAGGGGCCACAGGGACCAGTCAAGTAAAGCCTTTTCTACAACCCATGGAATGCGTGATTGGGGGGCGGACGCTGACCCATCAATTCCTATATATGCCAGAGTGTCCCATCCCTTTGTTAGGTCGAGATCTCCTTACAAAGCTCCAAGCCCAGATTTCATTCTCGAATGGACAATGCAGCATGAAATTAGACCCAGCCCAAACAACTGTGATGAGTCTCACCATTCCCCGTGAGCAGGCATGGAGATGGGTAGCTGCCCTAATGGAGGAGCGGCAAGAGCCAACAGGCCCTTCAGATTGTATCATACATGAACTGGATGTCCCACCCTCGGTATGGGCAGAGGGCAACCCCCCCGGCATGGCCAAGAATATTCCCCCCATCGTGGTCCAGGTAAAGCCATCCGCCAGCCCCGTGTCAGTACGACAATACCCAATCCCTAGGGCAGCGGCAGATGGCATTCAGAAACATCTGGATCGCCTCCTTCAATATAATATATTGATCCCGTGCCAATCTCAGTGGAACACGCCCCTTCTGCCTGTCAAAAAGGCAGAGACTGGCGAATACAGGCCGGTTCAGGACCTTAGACTTGTCAATTTGGCCGTAGAGTCGTTGCATCCGAATATCCCGAATCCATATACACTCCTGAGCCTCATCCCCCCGCAAGCCACCTGTTTTACTGTTCTGGATTTAAAAGATGCATTCTTCTGCTGTCGCCTCGCGCCCGTGAGCCAGCCACTTTTTGCCTTCCAATGGGAAAACCCACTTACGGGCACAAAAGGACAACTTACTTGGACTCGTTTACCTCAAGGTTTTAAAAATTCGCCTACGCTTTTTGGCACCGCGTTGGCCACTGACTTGTCTGTCTTCCCATCGGTCCCCGGTGAGTGTATTCTTCTGCAATATGCGGATGACCTCTTGCTGGCTTGTAGGGACTACAAGACATGTGTAAAAGGCACCAGGAATCTCCTGTTGCTACTCTGCGATGCGGGATATAGGGTGTCACGAAAAAAGGCACAGTTATGTCAGGAAATTGTAAGATATCTGGGTTTCGATATTTCCCATCAGCAGCGGGCACTACGTCCCGAACGTAAGCAGTCCATATGTGCCATCAAAACACCAAGAACCAGGAGACAACTCCGAGGATTTTTGGGGGGCGCTGGATACTGTAGAGTGTGGATTCCCAATTTCAGCAAAATCGCAAGACCTTTGCATGAGAGCACCAAGGGGAATGAGGACGACCCTATGGTATGGGGTCGCGAACAGGATCAGGCATTCCTGGAATTGAAGTCATTACTCATGAAAGCCCCGGCTATGGGAATACCAGACCCGGAGAAGCCTTTTTATCTATATGTTCATGAAGAGGGAGGATGTGCTAGTGGCGTATTAACTCAGCAGATGGGTTCGTGGAAGAGACCTGTGGCCTATCTGTCTGAAACCTTGCCACCGGTGATAAGGGGCCTACCGTTGTGCATGCGAGCTGTTGCAGCTGTCGCTCGCCTGATACAGAAAGCTGACAAGTTCACTTTTGGACAGGCCATCACTTGTTATGTCCCTCATCAAGTGCCCCAACTGTTAAATCAAAAAGGCTCCTATTGGCTGTCCAATGACACTATGTTGAAGTACCAGAGCCTCTTGTTCAGTCCCAGGATAACTGTGGAAGCTTGCGCAACTCTCAACCCGGCAACCTTGCTCCCTATGCCTGACGAGGAAGAAGTTGGACATGATTGCCTGCAAGTCATGGAAGAAGTGTTCTCCGCCCGCCCTGACCTGAAGGATATACCCCTGCCGAATGCTCAATTGGTATATTATACTGATGGAAGCAGCTTTGTTCAGAATGGGAAGAGGTTAGCGGGATATGCTGTGATATGGCAACATGATGGGAAGGAAGGGACAGCTGAAGCGGGTCCATTGGATCCGGGAACGTCAGCTCAGACAGCTGAATTAGTGGCCCTCACCCGAGCACTGTGGTTGGCCAATGCACGAACCGTGAACATCTATACGGACTCTAAGTATGCTTTCCTCACACTACATGCGCACGGAGCTATATGGAAAGAACGTGGGTTGCTAAAATCAGATGGGCGCAATGTGAAACACCGTGACCAGCTATTGGAACTGTTGGATGCCGTCTGGGCCCCTGAGAAGGTAGCCGTGATGCACTGCAAGGGGCACCAGAGAGGGAAAGAACCCGTGGCCCGGGGGAACAGGGCGGCCGATGGGGCAGCCAAAGAAGCTGCCCTCCGACCTAGAGAGCCTACTAGAACCATGGCCCTTTTGCCACAACCCTTGGAAGGACAGGATCGTCCCAGGTACTCGGAGGAGGAACAATTATGGGCTAAAGATGAAGGAGCCCAAGAACAGGATGGTTGGCTCCTTTTGCCAGACCTTCGCATCTTCGTGCCGGGACACCTAGCAGTGGCCGTAGTAAAGGCTTTTCATGAGTCCACCCACCTAGGGGAACGGGCAACCCGGGAAAGCCTCCTACGACGCATCTACATCGCCAATTTAGGGCAGATCACTGCATCTGTCTCCAGGGCGTGTGTCCTGTGTGCCAAAAATAACCCAAAAGGAGGAATGCTGCCCCCACCGGGGATCCAGAGTGGGGGGTATGCTCCAATGGAAGAACTCGTGGTGGACTTCACTGAGTTACCCCCTACAAAGGGAGGATATCGTTATCTGCTCGTTGTTGTGGATTCATGGACTGGATGGACTGAGGCATTCCCAACGAGGACAGAAAGGGCCACGGAAGTCACACGAAAACTACTGACTGAAATTATCCCAAGATTTGGACTTCCAAGGACAATTGGAAGTGACAATGGCCCGGCATTTGTGCATCAAGTTGTTCAAGGGGTGGCAGCCGCCCTCAATATTTCCTGGAAACTCCACACAGCATGGAGACCGCAGAGCTCAGGCAAGGTGGAAAGGATGAACAGGACCCTGAAGAACCAACTTGCCAAACTAACTCAAGAGACGGGAACTCCATGGATCGATATGCTCCCCATAGCCTTGTTTAGGGTGCGGACAGCCCCTAACAAGCGCACTGCACTTGCTCCATATGAGCTGATGTATGGGAGGCCTCCGCCCTTTGAACTGACAAAGGGAACACAAAGCTTGGGAGATGTTACTCTCCAAGCGCAGATACAATCCCTATCACGTGTCTTCTTCTCTCTTAACAGGTGGGCACTCCAGCGAACGCCGTGCAGCCTGGCTGAGCCGGTTCACCCATTTGAACCTGGTGATCAAGTTTGGGTGAAAGAGTGGAACACAGCTGCTCTGAAGCCTAGGTGGAGAGGCCCCTGCACGGTCCTTATTGCAACACCGACTGCGGTGAAGGTGGCTGAAGTGACCCCCTGGATTCATCATACCCGTGTCAAACGGGCGTACGGAGAGTGGACCTGCAGCAGCGTGCCGGAACATCCCTTGAGGTTGAAGATCCGGAGAAACCCTGTCTCTGGCCCCACCGGGAGTGGGTCAGAGCACGGTCTCCAACGGAAGCCGAGGCCTGCTGCCAATGCACCGGAAGCCATTGGCCCTGCGCACGCCTGAAGAAGTAAGGAGGACAGGAAGAGGAACTCTGAACGGGAGGGCCTGACGGTCGTATTGCCTTGACTTGCATTGATCAATTACCAGATAATGTCACCAGTCGATCAGTTTCTGTAATCAGTGCTGGAGATACTAGAAGCAGGGATCCCTAGCTGAACCTGTTGGTATTGTATTCCCCATTTCGCTTAGCGACCTCCCTTCCGGTCAACCATTATGTTTTGAGGTTGGATGTTACTCCTGCGGTTGTAAGCACCTGGGGTATCCCACGGACCACTCGAACTCCCCGTTGCCCTACCACGTGACCACCAGGCCAATTCCCACGGAAGGGGCCCTGCAGGAAGGATTGCGGTAGTTTTATCCGAAAGGAAGTGGGACCTTCATAGCCCCGTAGGCTGAGCCCTTGTACGATTAGCATACCATGCAGTCGGAGGAAACTGATATGGAGCGGTGGAGGGAACCTTGGACAGGTTGGCCCTGGTGGGTTGGAATGATGTCGGGGGGACTTCTCAGTTGGATGATAGGCTATTTCTGCTGGCACGAGAGGAACAGAATTTGTGGCCGGAGACGCCAATCCCCTCTACTTTTGGGGGTTATCCTTTTTGGGATGATAGGCTGTCTCGCACAGGGGTCAATGCCCAATTCACTTGGAATACAACTTCTGGAAAAGGGGGCCCGTAGTACCACCAACCTCTGGGTACAAATGGCTGAAATGGTCGCGAACGTATCACGGCGACCAAATACTTCCTGCCTGGTGTGCACATTAGGGCCCCGTGATTCCGCTGGTAGTATGCCCCTGTTGCCAGTACCCTTGAATGCCACTGGGATGGTAGCCACATGGCCCCGAGATGGTCTTAATGCCAACAATACATGGAGCTCGGATGTGCCTGTCCAGGTGGTCCCAGTTCCCGGATGGATATGCGTACATAGACCCCCGGTTAAGGCCTCGTCCCCATGGGTGGGAGAATCACGTTGCAATTACACGTTTTTGTACAACAACTCCCAGATGACATGGGAAGCCCGGGAAGGAACAGACATGGTAACGCGGAATCATTTCCAGCTCGCTTGTAGCCCCTTGTTCGGTCCCGCCCAACTTCTCTTGAAAGGCCGCAATATCACGGTGGCAAACCGAACCATTTGCAGAATCTCTCCTAGCCTTCTCATAAATACTTTCATCCGAGGGCCGTCCCTCGATGGCTGGATGGGTACCAAGGTCCCCAACATGCGAGAAGTATGGTGGATATGTGGGGAATGGGCTTATAAGCGCCTTCCGGCATATTGGACAGGCCAATGCTATTTAGCCTGGGTTTTACCTCCTATGTGGGTAACCCAGCCAACCTCGCTCCATAGATTTAAGCGGAACATAGACGCCACCGCTATTGCCGCTGGCAGTAGCCAGAAATGGGGAAAGGATGACTGGCCTCCTGAGCGGATCCTTGCACATTATGATCCGGCTTCCTGGAACCAGGATGAGATAATAGCCGGTGCCCGAGAACCCATATATAATCTGAATCGTATCATCCGCTTACAAGCAGTGGTGGAATTGGTCACTAATGCAACAGCGGCTTCTCTACGCCTAGTGGCCCAACAATTGGATGAAACCAGAAACGCTATAATACAATTGAAACTTGGATTGGATTACGTTCTTGCTAAGCAAGGAGGCCTGTGTGCCACTCTCAACCTGACAGGGAGTGCGTGTTGTTTCAATATCTCAGACAATGGTCAAGCTATACGTGACCTGGCAACCCGAATGGAGGGCATAGCCCATGTCCCAGTACAGAATTGGGAAGGGTGGAATATGGATTGGTTAACGAGTTGGCTTCCTGCCCCAGGTTGGTTCAAGGGTTTGCTGGGAACACTAATAGGACCCATGCTTGTTCTCTTGTTGTTGCTTTGCATGGCCCCTTGTTTAGCTCAATGTGTCCGGAAGTGTGTTTCTGATTCTGTAGAAAGGATGACTGTTCCCCATATAATGGCCCTATATCGCAGTTTGCCTCAGGAGGATTCGTCAGACGAACTCGTACTTGTAGAGTCCGAGTTGTCTGAAGAGAAAAGGAGGGAATGAAGGGGACAGATCAATTATTCCATATTGATTATAAATGCTCTTTTAATGTTTAATGCCTTTAAATGCTTTAAATGCTTCCTAACCTGCTTAAAATATATTTTCTGTATTTTTCTGTATATTAAGAGAGACACAGTCTCTTAGAGGCCCTTCGACCCTGAAGTAGTTTTTAGGAATGTCTGGGAAATCAGCCAACATGGCCAGAAGTTTGCAAGGTTATAGATAGCGGTGCACTGTCTGGAATTAAACAATGGCCTGTTAATAGCACCTTGCCTGTTACCATAGCAACACCACGAGAGAGGGGGACGGAAAGCCCCTTTTAAGGAATTATGCCGTTAATATTGTGGGTTTAGCCTTTGATGGGCTTAAGAGCTGGTCTTGTTGATTGATCATACTGGAGGCATCAGGCTTGTTGGAGTTGTGTATCCTTACATGTATTGGTATGTATTGATTGCATATTTGTGTATTGTTCCTATGGGTCTTTGGGAGAGGGGCAGGTCTGAGTTGTGTGAGCAAGGGGGGGCTCTCAGCCTTGGACGGGATGCATGCGCTTTCTGAACAGCCGGGAGGAATGCAGCTGGAGTCTGGCTCCTGCCAACTGTATTAACATTATATTAATCCATTTAAGGTTGTAAGGTATTTTTATATAGTTAGAGGCTGTTCCTGCTGTATTGATATTATTGATTTATACCCTTTGTATTTCCTACCTAATGCAATAAGTATTATTGCCGGTTAATTGAAGTTATGCTTTCTGCTGATTAGACAGTCAGACATGTCCTAACCTTCAGCATACAATAGGGGACTGTTTTGTTACTTACTGTTTATGTTGCTATATTTCTGGGAAGTCTGCCAAGTACATTCAAGGCTTGCCAGGACATTCCCAGACTGGGGAGAGTGAGTTGGGGAGGCTTTGGGAGGTTACCCTCCTAGGGAACATGTGAACCTTGAGCCAATTTTCGGTTTCTATTTTCGGTTTCTGTATTGTCTTTATAAGGAATACGCGCCAGTCTCTCAGTGCTCAGTCCACCTTTTGGATTGTGCCTTTTGCTTTACATATGTAACTCAAAATATATCCTGTTGAATCCTGCATGGTGTTTTGCCTCTTTGTGTCCAATGCTCCGACAGCTCAAGAGCTCAAGAGCCTTTTTATGGTCTTACAGTATTCTGCTACAGGAGATCAGCAATGAAACATTAATGGTGCCTTATAGCTGTGCTTCCTGTTATTCAACTTAGTACATATACTGGTTTTCTTAGCCTGCCTATTGGAGAGACTTTCTATATATAATGGTTTTTTAATGTAAGTTTATCCTCCTTACTGCATGCATTCATATAACTAGTGCTTTCCTCCTGACTTGGACAGAAGGAGGCAAATGTGTTCCATTTAATCTACCTCACTTCTTTCAAGGAATCTGGGAGTCTTCCAAAGTAAGGAGAAGCTGCAAGAAATAGCACACACACACACACACACACACACACACACACACACTTAGTAACAGCAGCTTCAAGAATCTAAAACACAATTGGTTAGGAAAACCATTGACCTAATAAGTCCTAACAAAAACAAAAACTCTACTGGAAAGGTTATTTGGCCAGCATATAAGAGGCCAGTCAGTAAGAGTTGAGAAACTTGCATTCCAGGAAATGTTGCTGACATCCTTCCTGTAGGATAGGGCAGAGTTGTGCCTGGGAATCAGCTGGAGAAATGAGAAAATGCAATTCTCCATTCACCGTCTCTCTGCAGGTTTCAGAGCAGTAACGGATCAAACCAAAACATCAAAAAGGAAATGAAGGCCAATATCACCCAGATTAGTGTTGTAGCACATCATGAGCCTAAGGGTACTTCTAGTGATAGTAGTAAAATAGTAATAAAATTCCTGATTGCCCAGTAACCATTCTACTTACCTAACCAGAGAAAAATAAATAAAAGCACTGACCCTAAAAGAGTGGGTAGACATGCTAGAATAGGTAGCTGTTGTTGCTGCTTTCAGTTCCTGCTACTGCAAACTAGACTTACTGTATAAAAAACATAGACCATTCCCTAATCCATGTGGAGATTACTACCCTGTGAATAGTTTTTGCTTCCAGAATTTACAAATCCAGCACAATCCCACTATTTCATGACACTGATAATACACAGCTAAAGACAGCCCTCATCCTAAACACCCATATGCATTCTTAATTGAGCCAGTGATTATTTTGTAGCATTTTATTATTATTACAACTAAAGTACCGGTAATCTTGGCTCTTGAAGCAATTTATGATTGCAAAATTATTCTCTCCAATAATAATAATAATAATAATAATAATAATAATAATAATAATATCAAATATTATTTTTAGGCCCTCTACATTATTCATACATCCATGGATGTGTTCTCAAGTTCATTAGATTATACCCAATCATATTAATTAGTTTCTAAAGAACATGTCACAAAGGTAAACTGGGTCACTTGTTATTTCAAAGTGAATATTGCACTGATTACTGTATTTTCCTTCTGTACCCAGCGATTTTTTATATAAACAATGCAATCTCTAATTCAAAATATAGTTCCCAACAAAAGCAAGGCTTGTTCAGGTGTTCTGTGTTTAATTATCATGTAAGGGGGAGCATGGGGGGGATCCTAAATCTGCTTTCCCATTCCCACCCCCCTCCATAAGTCGGAGGGATAACTTCAACAGGGAGTCTTCTCTACCAGTGGAGGCTCCCTGTGTGATTTAAAATCCTGGAAAATCAAGATGTGGGAATCTTCTATGAGCTGAAAAGGCTCCCTGCTGCAGAAGTCATCCATGCAACTCATGGACGGCAAGGCGGGAGGAGTTAGTGTGCTGTCTTCCCCCTCCCCCTTGCATGTTGATTAAACATAGAAGTAGGACGGCTGAACAGGACAATTTGATCCAGGTCCACAGGAATAAAAAAAATAAGTACATTATATGGGCAAAGCCATTTAATTTGTCAGATAAATAATAAATTACTTTTTCAATTCCATGATTGCCTTCTTTTTATATATATAAAAAGCTTTTCGAGGAGCAAAAGTTATTAAAGGTTAAGAATGGACTTTTTGAAAAAAGAAAAATAGCAATTGGGTATTGTTTGAAATGCACATTTCAAGGTAGTCTTGTTATCATGAGATAATTTACAGCGGTAAAGTTTAATATGACAAGCGCAAGATAGTTGATAGGCACTTTTCAAGAAAATGATGACATAACTACAGGAGTATAAAGGGCCCATCATTTATCATCATTGATTGCATTATGTACCTGTCCAAGAGAAACTTTGCTTTAATCAATCACTCTGGGGCATGAGGTTTAGACAACAAAAGATATTTCAGCTCTACGGATGACCCACTGCACTTTTGGAGAGAAAGCTCAAAACCCCTTAATGAAATAAAGGTTGGTTACACTGTTAGATAACCCAGCCAGGGGCCAATATTACCTCAGTGCCTCCATAGTGCCATTTTCCAATAAGACATTTTAAGTATGTATGTATGTATGTATGCCCACTCAACAGCTGCTAAGGTTTGGGGCGCCTATTTCTGTCAATGTTCTTATTTAGACAGTGAAAACATATATTTGTCCTTTTGTATGTATTTTTCAACATGATACAAGCTTGCTATATTTATCATTAATATGATCCCATGATTCATTTCTTTCTGACTTTTTAAATAAATGGCCAACCAGCAATCCTGGCACACCTAGACATGGTTGGGGTAGGAAATAAGTGCTGCTTTTCCCAGTGAGACTTGTCACACTTCAATTACATTGTCTTGTGCTTCTAGTACAGCACCATGGTGCTTCACCTAATACTTTCTGGTGAGTGGGTATAAATATTACAATAATCAGACCCGGTGCTATTTTTCGGGGGGGGGGTGAGGAAGGTGCAGGAACTCACCATGAACACCTCCCTCATTCTCTTAGAATGGCAATAGCACCTACCAGAGAGGTGGCAGAACTGAGTTCTGGCTGAAAAAAAGCCCTAATCAAATCTAAGGAAAAAAGGGAAGTCTGAGCTTCCCTGAGACTTTCAGGATTTAAAAAGTATAGGGAATTCCCCATTCTGGCAATTCTTCATCTGATAGCAAGCCTAAGGAATTAAGCCTCTCCTGGTAGCACTATAAAAATGTTTGTTCAGCAAAACCAGAAGGGATGACAACCAGAGTAATGAATAATATGAAGTATTAGTTTCTTGAGACTAACGCAGTATGTGTCCTATTTGATAAATGATATTTTACCCCAGTCACTCTTATCTGCCCCATGCGTCCTGTCAGGTTTTTTTTTTTTTTAATTAAATACAATATATCCCACCTTTCCCCCCAAAACCCTAGGGCAGCATATGGTGTCTAGTAAAGCCACGGGTGCAAAGGAAAAGCTGAGGGGTTTAATGCACACTCTTGATCAGGGGTCGGCAAGGTTTATCTTGCCTGGGCCAGATCAGTCCCGCGGAGATCCCCCTGTGGGCCGGATTGCGTGCGTGCATGAGCACGCCCCCATGATTTCTGGTGCTGCGGAAGTGAGTCCCATGCTACGCTGCACCAGTTTAGCACAGCGCGCGAGCGGGCAACTAGTAGGCCGGTCAAACGACCTCCGCAGGCCGCTTAGGCCTTAGGTTGCTGACCCCTGCACTTGACTGTTCCTTGGCAAGTGTGGCTTGCATTCTGTGCCTTTTAAATTGGGCTCAAACTGGAAGACCTGATGGGATTGGTTTCACTCAGTCTTGAGTGCGGTTGGTGCTGAATTTAAGCCCCACTTTTGGCAATAATTCTTGCAGCCATACCTTGAATACAAGTGGGGCTGAGAGGAAAAAAATCAGTAGCATGCTTTGAGTGCACTACTGATTCTTTCTATGAAGTCTCAATCACCTGACATCATATAATCATCATCATCACCATTTATTATTTCTACCCCGCCCATCTGGCTGGGCTTCCCATGATGTTCTATGATGGACGGCTGTTCACACCTGCCAAAAGTGGGATGCAGAGGGTGGACCAGATATGGGCAGATCCAGTTCTTTATCTCTATCCTATATAAAAGCATTAAAAGTAGTACTAATTGCCACTGTCTTGAAAATAATGTACCCCACAAATTTAGATCTGTGATGTGTAAAGTATGTGTACTTGGCCTGCAGATTAAAAACACCTCCAAGGATATTTCAACGTTTGGTGAAAGATAAAACATTTAAAAACATACTAACAGAACTATATTAAACATTTTTTTTACTCGAAGTATGATTTGCTGAGTTCAGTTACAATATGCTTAGGACTGTGCACAACGCTCTGGTTTTCTGGCATTAATATTTTTCCTACATTTTTTTCTTAACTAATAGAAGTCTAACAGTACCATTCATTTTCATAGCTCTCTCCTGCTGTAGCCAGGCAGGTGAGGCCTTCTAGCTCATAAGGCCCACACCTCCCATACCTGAATGAGAGTCATTTTCACAGAAGAAAGGCATGCCAGGTTGCTGTTTATTTTAAACAGTGGCAACAAGCAAATGATTAGATTCTGCTCCGAAACTCAAAATCAAATTAAGGAGATTAAAAATCAACTAGAGGAATTAGACTTGACTTTATTGTGGAAGAAGGAAGCAATGGTTAAAAACGATTTTCAGAGGAATAATTTAAAATCAGCAAAAAGACTCGCAAACTATCTGAAAATAAGGAAAGAGAAACAAAGAGTTAAAAGTATA